>CAAKHF010005717.1:16094-30307 GCA_901007745.1 Hippocampus kuda
GAAGCAACGATCTCAACATTGTTTTTGCACATCTTCTGACAAATGTTGTGGATCAAACCGGGAACTCAATCATCAATTTATTTTGGTGCATTTTCTGCACTGCACGTTCGAAATCAGGTCCCGTTTTTGAATAAAGGGACGGGAAATGAAAAGCAGTTGCTTTTATCTGAATCACCGATTCATGGGAGCGAAAAAAAAAAATTGGCAGATAAAGTGATGATCAAAATAATCATTAGCTGTGGCCAGAGTCGAAACAGATCAATAAAAAATGTTGTTGTCGTCTTGCATCTCCTGACGCCACCGCAAAGAAGAACAAAAAACGCCGCCCCTCAAATGATCAATAGAAGAAGGGAAAGATGAATCCCAATCGAGCGACTGTGCCTTGCTGCCAGCTGACTGACGTGTGTGTTTCGTTTGTGCCCCCCCTCCCGACCCCCCAGGCAACTACAAGAACCACAAGCTGACCCACAGTGGCGAGAAGCAGTTCAAGTGCTCCATCTGCAGCAAGGCCTTTCATCAAGTCTACAACCTCACCTTCCACATGCACACGCACAACGACAAGAAGCCCTTCACCTGCCCCACCTGCGGCAAAGGATTCTGCCGCAACTTCGACCTCAAGAAGCACGTGCGCAAGCTGCACGACCACGCCGCCGCCATCGGCGCCCAGCGGGCCGCCGCGCCGACGCCCGGCGCCACCCAGCAGCTGTGAGGCTCTCAAGCGGCGGCCCCCGTTGCGAACGACAAACGGTCACTCGTCGTTTCTTTGGTTTCCGTCATACGACCTCAATCGCGGAAAGGGGGTTCCGGACCCCGCGGGAAGTCCAATTCCGCAGATCCTTCGAGAAGCATTTCGGCACTTGTTGTTAGTTATTTTTCAAGTCAAGTCAACTTTATTGTCAAATGTGCTTCATGTGCAACGTACAGCACAGATGAAAATGTTTTCCTCTCAACCACAGGAGAAAGAGGAGCCGCTGCGGGTGCCCGCGCCGCCATCAACAGAACAGTTAACATAAAATGACAAAATAAGATAAAACACAGACAGTCGTGCAATCTTAACCAATTCTTCTGCATACACTTTGTTGTTTGAAGTATTTCTAAATGAAAGAGGAGCGAATCAAAGTATCCTTTCACCAGTGGGTCACAGACGTCATGCTGAAAATGTGCACACGTCTGTTGCAAGCTAAGTTTGAAAGCAAACAAGAAGCTGCAGCGTCCGTTGACGAAAAAAAAAAAAAGAGATTGGCTCACATCTCCCGTCCCATGTAAATCCGCATCAATTCCAAGCGGCGACTCCCAGTTCCACAGCCACATCGGCGTTCTGCGCTGACGCTCCTTTCTTCTCATCATTCTTCTTTTTTAAGGCCTGTAAACACACTTGAAAATGATGCAAACAGATCAGACAAATACTGAGCGAGAGCAAGAGCAACGACAAGAGAAAAAGTTTGAAACAAGCGCCGCACCGACCCCTCTGTGTTTGCAGTCAGAAAAATGGGCCCTTTTTTCAAAAAAAATAACAAAATAAATCAATCAATCCCACCCAAAAGTGTGCAGGATGAAATGAACCTGCAGGCGACGCTTTCTGTAGGCCTCAAACGCAGGATGGAAGAAGATGCAGACATGGCCAGTGTGTTTAAGCAATTATCATGTGGCTTTCAAAGTAAAAGCCGATGTTTGCAAATGTCTTATTTCGGGGAAAAAGAAAACAAACACAATCGGTCTGATTTCAGAAATCAGAATGTGTTCTGTTTCTTGGAATTTGGACTAGTTTAAGCTAATCGGGTCATCGTTCCTGGTTCCTGGATCTATTAAAAGTCCCACTTCCCCATAGCAGGCTCTTCTTTCAGAAGTCAATTTCGATCCAAACACAGAATAGTCTTGCTGTAGTTCTTGGTTCTAGCTCTTTCCTCAAAATTGAAAGTTCCAGGAAATTTTGATTCCTGTTGCTTGTAGTCCCTCGGACCAAAAAAAAAAAAAAGTTTTCAGAACATTTTCCAGGGGAACGTCCCTCTGGTGGAAATACGCAAAGAGACACGACTGACAATCAGCACTGAGTTGATGTAAAATGATCAACCTGATTACCTCGTAGGGTCATCTTTTGCCCCCTCCGCACCCCGACAAGTTCCACAGTCAACTCCCAGGAGTGCAAATGCACTCTATGACAAAATGGCGTCTCTTTCTTGCTGGACTTAGTGACGGAGAGACACTCTCGACATGGATGATGTCATTCATGGCTGTCTTATGACACTACTGCCCCTTGTGGACAAAAAGTCCAATGACATGAACAAACACACAGGAGACTTCCTGTTCCAAAGCTGCAGTCCCAACGCAAGTTGACGGAACTTTTTAGTTCTTGGTACTTGAATCTCCTGGTGGGAGGAATCCCGTCCTCATTTTCCTTAGCAAGTGTCGGCACTGTTTGATTTTGTTTTGTTTGAATGGTTAAATTAAATAAATGTCATTGTTATCATTTCCCTCAATCACGTTGTTTCCTGTCTCAAGAGTCATCTTTCACTTTTTGTTGTTGTTTTTGTTTTAAATTTAGAACAATTGACGCCATTGTTACACTCTGCCATCTTCATCAAATTGTACTTGAGTTCAATTATTTTTAATCAAGTTTCGAATTCAGAACTGTACATTTTGTAATAAGCCCCCATGCATATCAAGGATTTGGCAATTAGTGTGTTCGTCCTTGGGTGGTTTATCCTTGTGTGAGTTTGGTAATTCCTGACGTTTTATTTCCTGTTCTGGCAGCTTGCTGCACTCATGGTGCAGGCAGTCATAAATAAAAGATCTGAACATATTTTGATATGACACGGCCCTTTCGAGCTGTGTGCCTGCAGAGGATGCAGAGGATCCATAAGGGAACTCGCAGTAACTTTTGATCGAGAAAAATATGTAATTTGGGGGGCGGGATCATCACCACCACTGCTCTGTATTGTAAATGTATATATCCAGTTAACTGTTAAGGAAAAGGTTTAGTATCGACCAAACAGCCCCCACGCCGAGCGTGTGTGTGTGTGTGTGTGTGGGGGGGGGGGTTTGACATGCAGGATTTTCCGCAACGTTTGTTGCTAGCGCCTTGTAAACCGCTTTAATTGTACGGGCTTGTGTTAACTGCCAAGATCTTTGTACAATTTGTTCTAATAACGAAACCGACAACCAAAAAAAAAAAAAGCTCCCAGTCACTCATTTTACCGGCATTCCGAAACCGGAAAATGTTAGTTTCTGCCCTCCCTTCAAAATAAAGGGTACGGTCATTGGAGAAAGTCCGATTTTTTTTTCCCCCAAAACAACTTGAACAGAGATGAGATATTCCCATATATTTTAGTGTTCATAAATGAGTCAAGCAGAAATGGCGATATTAAGTGAACAACATATATTTAATAACCAAGATACCCCATGTTTTTCTTTGAAATGTTGAAATAGTAACCGGAAAAGGATGGGTTCGCGTGCTGGTGATGACCTCTTCTAACCTCTGAGTGACACTGTGCAAATCTGCGAAAAGTTCGCGGACATCTGTCGCGGTTCCTCCACGTGCTCCCAAATCTGACCCGCTGGCTCCTGCCCGCTCGCGGTTCGGTGAGCTTTTGACGAGCTGGTGTGCAAGTAAGTTAGCGTACTAAGTTAGCTTAGCGTGGGTTATTACCCGGGAGAGTTTCCCGACACCCACCGGTGCGAGTCGGAGCTCCCACGTCTTCGAGGAAAGGTAAAGCAACCGACGTTTCACTCATTCTTCCTCTTCTTTTAATTTCACTTCCCGATCATTTCTTGACGGACGCGAGCTGCACTCAGCGACGTAATCAGTGCGCGCAAATGGTTGAGACGCAGGTTCCGGCTTGGAGTAAATCTGACAACTCGTGCTTTTTAGTCTTCAGCAATTGAGTCATGAAAACACGAGGTCTGCGACACCTAAGTGCGACCTCATATTTCCAGTACTGTACCGCTGTTAGCCCACCATTTTGAAAATAAATGTATCATAATAATGCAAAATTGGAGAGCATTTGATGGTGCGGCGCAGGGCGAATTCAAGCTGTTCTTAGCGTGGATAAGATACGGGAGCATCCAGTGTCGGAATATGGGGAAGAACAATTTGTATTTCTTTCTTTTTGACCCCCCACCCCAACTCCCAAAACATTAAAAATCATTTCAATACAAATTTAAAAGTTTGTATTTGGGATGAATAAAGTAGAAGTATAACTGCGGCCCGGTAGTCCAGTGGTTAGCACGTCGACTTCACAGTGCAGAGGTACTGGGTTCGATTCCAGCTCCGGCCTCCCTGTGTGGAGTTTGCATGTTCTCCCCGGGCCTGCGTGGGTTTTCTCCGGGTGCTCCGGTTTCCTCCCACATTCCAAAAACATGCATGGCAGGCGGATTGAACACTCTAAATTGTCCCAAGGTGTGAGTGTGAGCGTGCATGGTTGTTTGTCTCTGTGTGCCCTGCGATTGGCTGGCAACCAATTCAGGGTGTCCCCCGCCTACTGCCCGAAGGCGGCTGGGATAGGCTCCAGCACCCCCCGCGACCCTAGTGAGGATGAAGCGGTTCGGAAGATGAAGATATTACAGCACTAAGCAGAAGTGACAGCAAACAACAACAGAGTCCGCGGAAGCAAGTCGCTCATCGCCACGTCCTTTAAAATCGAGGCTGAACGAGCCTTTCTTTTGCAAAAATACCTGTTCAGCACTTGGCTCTCTATTTCTAGCATCCTAATAGTCATGGACGTAGATGGAAAAAAAGGTAAAGAAAAAGCTCAGACAAAAACTTTCTTTTCTGCCCCCCATCTTTTCTGAGCAGAAGCCATGTTTCGCCTCCTGAGTCACCAGGGCCGGAGGCGTCTGAGCAGCTCGCCGGGGCAGCGGCGTGACACGCACCACCGGGCCGTCATAGCCATCCGGCGGGAGGACATCAATCCGTGGGAGCGGCGGGCGCCCCTCGCGCCTCGCCACGTCCGCGAACTCACCCACGACGGAATCAAAGTCCTCGTGCAGCCGTCCAACCGCAGGGCCATCCACGAAAAGGTCAGATGGGGAGAGTTTACTCCGGAATAGGGGTTGGCTCGAACGGATTAATGGCATTTCCATTTTTGTCAATGGGGAGAGATGATTTGGGCGACAAGTGTGTCACAAGGCAGCACCGCACGCGACTGACTCGCGCCGCCGTCTCGCGGCCGCGCTCGTTCACCTGCTTCCTCGCCTTTCAGTACTACACCAAAGCGGGCGCCATCATCCAGGAAGACATCTCGGAGGCGTCGCTTATCCTCGGCGTGAAGCGGCCGCCCGAGGAGAAGGTGATCCCTAAGAAGACCTACGCCTTCTTCTCGCACACCATCAAGGCGCAGGAGGCCAACATGGGGTTGCTGGACGACCTACTCAAGAAGGTGAAGTGGCAAACAAGCAGAGCGGCGCCCTTTTCTTGATTTATTTTTTGCTTCGAACTCAGCAAGGCAGCTTGTTGACCAAAGTACAAGCCGAGTCGAAAACATTTATGAGGCCCTCCGGTGACAGTTTTTCTGAAAGGCATCTGAAAAGTTCAAAGTGGTAAATGTGAAGCGCTTCAGAGCAAACTTGCTTTCATTCATTCATTCTTGCATGAGTAAATCAAGGAATATGAAAAAAAAAAAAAACGGCCATTGTTTTATGGACAGGCTGAGTTTCCATGGCGACGAGTTTATATTCATTCCAATGCCGCTGCCGACGCTCGTTCTCGTCGTGCGTTTTCAGGAGGTTCGTCTGATCGACTACGAGAAGATGGTGGACGCAAACGGCTATCGTATCGTGGCGTTCGGGCAGTGGGCCGGCGTGGCAGGTAAAAACGCGCGCCGCGGCATTTGCATACGCCCCCGCCCCCTTTATCTGGGGTGACGTCACGGCAACCCGGTGGGATGCTCGCAAGGGCCGCCGACGTTGCAATGATGAGCATTTTCATTCGCGTTGCCAGCGCGATTATGTGGAACTATGTTGAAGAAAGGGTTCCGTCAGTCGTCATCTGTACCTGTGGGTAAAAAAACAAAAAACAAAAAAACAAAAAACTAACTATGTTGTTATTTTCCTTCAGGCATGATCAATATTTTACACGGTTTGGGTCTTCGCTTCCTGGCGCTGGGCCACCACACCCCCTTCATGGTAAACTCTGATTCCCGAACGCAGTGGCTTTTCAGGTGACAAGGGTGATTGGCTGTGCTAAAAGTCGCTAAGTGACGCCTTAGCGACTTTTAGCACAGCCAATAGCTACCTTCCTTACTGATGCATTGTTAACATTGATGATATGAAAGTCAAGAATTTATGTCACCATCTCACGGACACGACTGTACGATTGGAACATTTTGGCACGGAATACATAATTGGCCGTTTTTAATCTCGGGAATGAATATAGGCTATGTATTTAAAACAAGAAAACCATTTCTCTTCACGATAATGCTAATATGGCAGGCTGAGCGCTACGTGCTAATGAGTAACGATTCTCAGAGCAAAATGCCGTCGCGGTCGCTCATCTCATCCAAGTGTTTCCCATGGCAGCCGCGTGCTCAATGGTTAACTCCCGTCGCAAGCGCATTCCGTGATGCTCCCACTCAATGCTAATGGCGATCTGGGCTTCAAGCGCAATAGCGTTGTGGTCACTTCCTCCAAACGAGCCCTGATAGTTTCTCTTTGGTATATTGATGCAAAATGCCAACTCCCCTCACAAACGCGCGCCGTGATTCCAAATGCTGACGGTTCAATGTTCTCCGAGCACAGTAGCATCACGTTCACTCATCCCAGACTCACAGCGAAAGCGTTTATATATGAGCCTGATGCTAAATGCCACCTCCTATGGTGCACACATGCTGTGATGCTAACCACTGAATGCTAATGATTCTCAGAGACTAGCACCATTTGTATCAATCCAAACACTGCATGCTTGCGCCGCTTCAGGAGCCCGATGCCAAGTGCGAACTCCCTTTGCACGTTATGCTAATGGCTAACTGCTAACAACGAGCTGTGTGCATTCCCTCGACTGGACAGCACATAGGCATGGCGCACAACTACCGCAACGTCTCGCAGGCCATCCAGGCCGTGCGAGATTGCGGCTACGAGATCTCCATGGGCCTCATGCCCAAGTCCATCGGTCCCGTCACCTTCTGCTTCACCGGAACCGGCAACGTCTCCAAGGTACTTTGCGGAAAAAGAATCCAGCTCCTGTTCGGGCCATAGTGTCACATGATCCCCTTTATCTCCTGCAGGGAGCGCAGGACATCATCAACGAGCTTCCCGTGGAGTACGTTGAGCCTCACGAGCTGAAGGATGTGTGTGAAACCGGAGGTGCAAAATTACATTTATTATGATTTTTACGCCATCAATGGGGTAGCCGCAATTCAGCAGGCTAACTGTAGCATGTGGCTGACAGTGTTGCCGTTGTCAAACACAAACAAGATTGTTGTGCCTGCAACAAGCATGTGACTCACAGCTTTGTTGTCAGACATGACCCGAGTGTGTTGGCAAACACCATGTGGTTGATTATGGTGTTTTTTCTTTTTCAGTGATGATCAAAAGATATTAAAATTTAGTATGTAGCTAACAGTGGTGCCAGACATGGCCAAAGTATTTTAGCAAGGGGATTAGCAATTAACTTTTTGCTTACCTGCTTTGCTGTCAGAGTTGACTAAAGGGTTGGAGCAATTAGCATTTTACTGTTGTCAGACATGAGCAAAATATTTGAGCAACGAGCATGCACCGAATTTTTAGCAATGAAGCAAACATGACTTTTTCAGCTAACAGCCAGTTATCCTGTACGCGCTTTCTGGTTTTGATTACTTCTCATTCCTGACCATCTACACTTGGGCATCTAAGTTTATTAGCTTGTTCGTTAGTGTGGCCAACATTATATTATTATTATTAGTGTTTTTGCTAATATCGCTGATCAGGTGATATTTTTGTTTTCTGTCGATAAAATACATCTTGAATGAATAATTGGAAGGAAAGTGTTGAGAAAACTGCCATTTATTCCATGTATATAGTTGTTGGGATATGGCTTTAGAGATATATGGGGATCTAAAATTTGTATTGTGTCAATGTATATGCTTGTGTGGCAAATGTGGTCATTAGCAGTTAGCACATGGCTAACAGCTAACGATGTTGATGTTCAAGAGGATTATAATGTTGGAGCTGTTAGAATGTAGCTTGAAGCTAACAGTGTAGTTGTTGTCGGATTAGACCAAAATGTTTTAGCCTTCCACCATGTGGCCAACGGTTCACGTTGTCATTCAGATATGACGAAGGTGTACGCCACCGTGTTGAGTCGTCACCACCACCTGATGAGGAAGAGCGACGGGATCTACGATCCCATGGAGTACGAGAACCACCCGGAACTCTACACCTCACACTTCAGAACCAGCGTCAGTACGCACACCCGTGGGCGCGCACGCACACACATTGAAGCCATTGGCGTTAACGCGAGGACATTGCAACGCTCGTGTCCACAGGTGGCGCCGTACACCAACTGCCTGATCAACGGCATCTACTGGGACCCTCAGACGCCGAGACTCCTGCGCCGGCTGGATGCCCAGAAGCTGCTCAGACCGCCCAGGAGCAACGGCGCCACCAGCGAGGGCATGCCGGAACTGCCGCACAAGTAACGCCGCCGCCGACGCGGCCGCTTCGGATGCAATCTGTTCCGTCTGGTATGTGAGGAGCGCGCTACGCCTTTTGCGGCAGGCTGCTGGCCATCTGCGACATATCGGCCGACGCCGGCGGCTCCATCCAGTTCATGAACGAGTGCACCACCATCGACAAACCCTTCTGCATGTACGACGCCGACCAGCACATTGATCACGACAGGTACCGACCGGCAAGCGTTCATTTGGCAAACCGTTGCTCACAGAAGAGGTTTCGAGCTGTTTATTGCCACTCCCAACCGAAGTTTACATTTCCGAACCGGATGGAGGACAAAAATGCCATTTTAAATACGAGCAAAATACTTGGCGCTGAATGTGTTTCATTTTTGATCATATCCTGAATTCAAATCCCTTTGTTGTTTGAAGCAAACAACAAAATAATCCCATCCTGTCATTTTTTTGTCCAGTGCAAAAAAAAAAAAAAACTATTCAAGGATGGCACAAAACTGCTGAACAGCAGCATCATTTTGTGCATTAAAAAAAAAAATCAACTTCCTCCAAATGTAAAAATGATAGATGTACTATTTTGAAGAGTTAAGTCTTCTTTAAAAATGTGTTGTTGTACTTGTACCTACATTTTTTTCTTCTTTTTAGTGAAGGTGATGTTTAAAAGAAAAGCAAATGACCGATGGTGATTTTGTGCCTCAGCGTGGAGGGCCACGGCATCCTGATGTGCTCCATCGACAACCTTCCGGCTCAGCTGCCCATCGAGGCCACCGAGTATTTTGGCGACCGCCTCTTTCCCTACATCTGGGAAATGGTGAGGAAAAAGTGCTTGGGCTGCGTCCGCGACGTCGAAGCAGCAGACGTGCACAAAAGAAAAGAAGAGAAGCATTTAATCCAAACAAGTTTGTCTGGTTGTTGCTCACTTGCTTTGCATTCTCCCTCAGCTGCCCTCGGACGCCAGCAGACCTCTGGACCAGGAGGACTTCAGCCCACAAGTCCGCGACGTGAGTCACCCGATTTGATTTTGGATTGATTATTATTATTATTATTATTTTTTATCTTGATTGCAATCTAAAACTCGTTTGATTAGTGTTTCAATCAAATAAACTGTTTGAGTGAAAGAAATGCTCCGTGCCTTCTCTTCTTTCATTCGACTCGAGAGGCGTTCATGACCGCCTTCGAAAAACGTAAATTAAAGATTCCTTCGATGAATCAATGAAAATAATGCATCAAAGCAGAAAATCCAGTGAGGAAATCACAAAATAAATTCGATAGCCCCCCTCCCCCCGACAGAATTTATTTTGTGATTTCCTCGTTTGTGAATACACAACAAAGGAATAAATAACAAAACACTTCTGAGACAGTCTAGTCTCCTACGTTTTAGTTTACATTTGAGCTATGCTCAAGGAAATTGCCAAAATTAATTCTGTCGGGGGGGGCTATAGAATTTATTTTGTGATTTCCTCGCTTGATTTTCTGTTTTGATGCATTATTTTCAATTTTCGGAGCTTCATTGAAGTAATGTTAATTTACGTTTTTCGGAAGCGGTCTTGAACGCCTCTTGAGTTGAATGGAAGGAACGTGGCTCCATCTAGTGGATGCATTATAGATTGCGCCTTATAAACCAGCGTGTCCAATATATGACAAAAACGACAAAATAGGCCATTCTTTGAAGGTGCGCCTCATAATTCAGTGCGCCTTTCAGTGCGGAAAATACGCTAGCTTGCAGTTGAAAGCGCGTCTCTTTGGAGGTGCCCTTTTCGGGATGTTGTTTTTGCACAATGCATGTACCGCCACCTACTGGGGGCGTCCTTTTTCACAGCCACCCTTCCCACTTGAACGTCCGCAATCCGTCCATTTTGGAGAAAATGGAAGACTTTGATGTGCGTTTTATGCAACTCTTATGGAGATACACCCTGCGGACCCGCCCAAATAGGTTGTGTACCTTTGAAAACAAACCCAACCTGCTGTGAGCGTGGCTCGCCGAGTTCAAAAATCAAAAGTGCTGCTTCATTCATTTCAATGTGGATCATTCGAGAAGAAACTCAAGTTTAGCCGGATGCTAATTTGCCGTCAAAAAGCACAACGGCGGTGCTCCAGCAAGTTGGCGCCGAGCCCCAGCTCACCCCGGCGGGATTAGCGGGCGGGAGGGACTGCGTCCCCCCGTGCCACCTAATCTGGATGATGTCTTTTTTTTTTTTTTTTTGCTCCCCGCCCGCCGCCGCTGCGTGATTAATCCCCACATGGCATGTGGACGTGCGTCTTGCAGAGATGACGAACATGTTGCCGAGCCACAAAAAACATGTCAAACATGATTGGATTGCAAGAGTTGCTTTTTTCATGTCGGTTGCATTTTTGGGCAACAAAATGAGGGAGAAGGAGCGTGATGTCATTTCGCAAGGCAAAGTCAATTCATATGGCCACATTTTTTGTGTGTGTGTGTGTGTGTGTGTGTGTGTGTGTGTGTGTGTGTGTGTGTGTGTGTGTGTGTGTGTGTGTGTGTGTGTACAGTATACATGGTTCTGTAGCTCTGGATATATGTAATATATACATACATGCATGCAAATTTACATCTTTGTTGATATCATTTGACTTTTAGTCGTGAATATTTCCTTGACAATTTTCTTCACAATCGGCTGGTTGAAAATCAAAACTTTGTTTTTTGAATCGTTCTAACCGTCTGCGTGCAGCTGCCGCAGGTTGTCACTTTGTTCCCGTTTTGTTCGATCATTCACCCATCGAGGTCCAAAAGTCCAACGATTGTGACGTTCTTTGTTTGGTTGAATGTTAGGCGGTGATCACCTCCAACGGAGTCCTGACGCCAAAGTTCGAGTACATCGAGAAGCTTCGAGAGCAGCGGTAAGACGCGTTTCTCACTCAAGCGCGATTCTTTGCGTTCTTCGCGTTCCGATTTCTTTGGAGGGCCGTCGTTAAGCGTACGTTTTCCATGCTTCCAACGCTGCTGTTGCTTTTGCACATGTGTGACGATTGCAAGACAGCTCAGGCAAAACTTTCTTTGTTCACGCGGTAAAAAATTGTAGGGGGCGCTCTTGAGCTTTTCTTTGTACTTTTTTTTTTTTTTTAAATAATACACACGCCATTTTTAGTCATCGCTCGATGGTGCAATACGTATCACACAATATTACCCCCCAGACATCGTTTGTGGCAAAAGAATTGTTCAACACAAATGTTGATGCCCCTTCATTTCGTATTTGGAACACTCCAAAACATTTTCGCAGTTGTTGTCTTCAGATGAGATAGCCGAAGTTCAAAGTCAATCGGATGAAGCCTGGAGGACAAGGGTGCAAAAAGTACGGCCCCTGTAAATGTGCAAAAATGGGCCAAAATTCAGCGCTCACTTTCTATTCATTTTTGACTCTGGATGCAAGGATTTTTATTTTTATTCGAAAAAAAATCGATACACGCCAAGATCATCGTCATTTCAACCAAAACGAGGGACCTCGCGGCAAAGTGCAGTATCCGAGTTCTTTTGCTTTGCCCTCTTTCATGAAAATTGTCTCCGTGTGCACGCGCGTGTGTGTAATCTGATTACTTTCTCAGCGCGAGACGACGACGGTTCGAATGATTTCCATCTTTTTGTTCTTATTCAGGCCAGCGCGTCTTAAGCCATCCTAATTGAGCTTCTACTCCCCAGCCCCGCCCCCACTCCAGACAAGCCAGCAAATGTTCATCTTAACGTTAATCTTCATCTTAAATCTTCCTCAACATACGTCGAGGCAAAAAAAGAAAAGAAAATGCATTTCGTCATCTTCCTTGAATTTTTAATGAAGGCGAGGGAGACTGCGGTCAGACATGCGGCTTGGTCCGACCTGCTGCTGCGGCGACTGCGCGCATCCAATTAGCGCTGGGCTAATGAGGGCGGGTGGTGGGTCTGATGACTCCTGGCGGGGGGCGTCTTTTGGGATGGATATTAACACCAAAGTTGAGCGGGGTGGACGCTTCCCCTCGAACTAATATGCTGCTGCTATTGTTATGAAGAGTAATCACCCAAAAGGGACACTTCTTTTGTGTCTAAATTGGGGTCTGCGGGGGGCGGGGGCTCACTTTCTGTATGTTTGCACTATAAACCAATACATTATTATCGGCACCAAAAAAGCATTTTTTAATTTCACCAGAAGATGGCATCAGGCTCACAGCTGTGCTTTCAGCGCTGTTCCGAGTAGTAAGAAGGCAAGCAGGCCCCTTCGCGCGTGACCCTTCCCGACTCATTTCCAAAATGGACACTTGGCCAAAGAAACGCAGAGTTTTCACACCACCAAATCACAAAACCATTCCGCCTTATACGCCTCGCGATCGACGTGGGACCAATTCGCGGGCTACCGGTCGATTGCAATTGACATATTGGGGACCCCTGGTCGATTGAATCCATGTCAATTCGAGATGGCAGGTTTGAGAATGAATGAACGAGTGGGTGCTCTCTTTGCGTGCGTGCGCGCAAATCAGCCCGATGACGAGTTGCCCGATTAGTCCGACGTGCCAATCGTCCTTCTGATTGGCTTTGTGCGGTCTGACCTCCACCAGGGAGAAGTCGCAGATCCTACAGAAAAGCGGCATGAAGCGAGTTCTGTTGCTCGGGAGCGGCTACGTCTCCGGACCCGTCGTGGAGTACCTGACCCGCTGCGACAAGACGCAGCTCACTGTGGGTGAGCTCTGAGCTCGCATCGTCACGCCCCAAAGTTTTCTTCTACAAATATCAGAAGAAGCCAAACGGCACAACACATTCCAAACAAAAAAAGGCATACGCGCGGAAGTCTCCAAATGACAGGCAGAGTGTGCTTCCCTTCATGTGTTTGTCACGCACAGTTGAAGTTTACTGTATAATAGCGGGGGGGGGGGGCGGAATCAAACTTTCACATTTTTTGTATTTGAAAAGCAAAATGTTCAAACAAGTTGTATCGTTTCGGCGCATGGGGCATAAGATGGCTTAACGCTAAGATAGCGTGAAAAATGGAGAGGCTAAAGGAAACTAGCATGGATCCTCCGCTCATTCTCAAGCGCTACTTTCACAGCTTACAACAATACTAGCGGGCATATACAGGATCCTCCCTGCTAACGATTGCTGGAGTTAGTTGGGGACCTTCTCGGTCTCTTCTTCTTGCTATCAATTACGCCGCATGTCTTCCAGTAGCCGGCCGGCATGAATGACCCACCTTTGTTTGGCTTTGTTGGGGTTTTTCCTTCCCTTTAGCGTCCGTGTGCATGAAGCAGGCGCAAGATCTGGCAGCCAAATACCCCAACACCATCCCCGTCATGCTGGACGTCGGCAGCCAGGAGGCGCACCTCATCTCGCTCATACAAGACCACGACCTCGTCATCAGGTGACGACACCTAGCGACCTCCAGAGCATTAACTACCGTGTTGGCCCGAATAGAAGACGGTGTTTTTTGCATTGAAATAAGACTGAAAAAGTGGGGGTCGTCTTATATTCGGGGTCAGGACATGATACTCATTCACGACGCTAGGTGGCGCCAGAAATCATTGATACGAATGCTGAACTTGACTCCCCAGGCCAAAGCGAACCCCTGTCACGAAGAAGAAAAATAAAAATAGCATTAAAGTATTGAATTCAGAGTGGGCTTTTTATATCAATGGTCATTG
>CAAKHF010005717.1:54612-83359 GCA_901007745.1 Hippocampus kuda
CATGATGGGATCTCTCCGGCGCTCCAGACCACGTTTCATGAGTTCCCCAGTTTTGTCCGACTTGACCCGCATCAACGCTGGACCCAACACGCTACACACATGCAACAGCACAATCTGGAATTGGTACATATGCACTTTTCAAAACTCTCCCTCTGGGTGTGTGTGTGTGTGTGTGTGTGTGTGTGTGTGTGTGTAGTGTCAAATCAGGAAGTGTGTATTTCCTGCTTACACAGTTCATCTTATTTATGCATATGTGCGTGCACTTGATAGATGTGTGTGTGTGTGTGTGCGTGTGTGTGTGTGAGAGTGTGTTTCCTGCTCTTGTCAGCAGCGAGTAAGATGGTAAACGGGAAATGGTAGTGTCAGACTGCCAGGTCACTTCCTGTCACACACACACACACACACACACACACACACACACACACACACACACACACACGCACACACACACACACACACACACACACATACACTAGATGTGTGTGGAGGCTAATGATAGCAGGCTAGCTCATAAAGAGTAGAAAACACCAACTTCATTAGCATCATCCAAAATGGGGTAGCTCCTCCTCCTGTGTCCTCAGTGTCCAATCAGCAGTGATGAAAGTCTTCCGGGGCGGAGTTCTGCAGCCGAATGAGCTCTACACGCTTAATGAAAACATCAGGTGACATCATCATCATCATCATCATCATCATCCTTGCTCTCGTCCTATTCTGCTTTTTTGTCGTCCTGGCGGCCATGTTGGTCGAGTTTGCCTGATGCGTGGCGGCCATTTTTGTTGTTCTACAGGTGGCTGCTGAAGAGTGAGATGGGCTCCTTTGTCACAGACTACTTGCAGGTCTGTTACAGTATCGTTGTCCTCGCGACAGGAAGTGTGGCAGCGGAGACAGGAAGCTGATCTGTTGTGCATTTGCGTCTTCAGAATCGTCTGCTGACGGGCGGCCTGACGGAACTTCTAGAGCGCATCTTCGTTTCTGGTGAGGGGGAGTGGTGGTGTCGGCTGTTGGCGCGGTAACCTCATGCATGCCCCGCCCCTTAGGTGGTGAGCAGCTGGCGGCGGTGAGCGAAACGTGGCGACGCTTCTTCACTGAGACGCTGCCCACCCTGCAGGCCATCTTTTACCCGCTACAGGTGATGCCATCATCGGACGCGCGCCTCACTTCCTGTTTGGATCAACGCTCGCTGACTCGTGTGTATGTATGCGCATGTATGTGTGTGTGTGTGTGTGTGTGTGTGTGTGTGTGTGTGAGTGCGCGTGCAAAAGAATGTGTTTTTGGATCGTGTGTGTGAGTCTGTGTGTGTGTGTGTGTGTGTGTGTGTGTGTTTGTTTAGTTCGTGTACCTGTGTGTACCTGTTTGTGTATATGCATGTGAGTTTCTGCGTGAATGTGCGTGCTTCCCTGTGTATGCCCGTATGTAAATGTATGTATGTATGTATGTTCGTGTACCCGCCTGTTTCTGTTTGGATACCGGTGTGTGGGTGTGGGTGTTGATGTGGGTGTGGGTAATCGTGCGTGAACGCAGGGTCAGGAGCTGTCGGTGCGACAGATGGCCCTGTTAGCCTTCCGAGACTTGGTGCTGCTGAAGCTCCCGCTGGAGGACAGTTTGCAAAGTGCGGAGAGCGTGCCACCCCCGATCACGCACATGTTGCTGGTGCTGCAGGTCATCATCATCGTCATCATCATCGTCATCATCAGCGTCATTCATGAATGAATGACATAATGTTGTACTCTGCTTGCCTCATGCTAACATTTAATGTAAAACGCCCTAGACAGGGTAACCGAAATTAGCATTTTCAAATCTTCAATTGAACAGTGGCATCAAAAAGTGAAGTGCAACATCGCAGGCTGTCACTGTAATGCATGTCATGTATTTCCGCATGCATCCTGTAGGGGGTCCGCGAGTCTGGCGCAGAGTCCAGCTCGCGTTACCGTCATCTGGAGCACCTGACGGCCATGGTGGTGTCACCGTACCTCAGCGACCTCGTCACCGTGGAGCTCCAGCCCTCGGGTGCGTTGTGATTGCCGATCAAACAGCATATTGGCTTGTTAGCAAATTAGCATGTTTCCTAACTCTCGCGGCAGGGCACATTTTTCTAATGACTCGACCCTCAAGAAGGAGTGAGTCGTACTTTTCTAAAGACCAACCTCTTTCAAAGAACCAGATCCTCACTAATGATTTTACCGCTTACTAAGAACCATACCCTCAATAGGAACTTTAATAACCGTGATCTAAATAAAAATTTGGACCTTCAATGGTCTCAACGCTATCTAAAAGGGCTGAGCCTTTACTCGGGGACAAGACCAACCTAAATAAGGGCCAAACTTATGGCAAGACCTGGACCCCCAAGAAGGTCTGACTTTATTAACAACCACATGCTCAATAAGGAGCAAATCCTTTTTAAGAACTGGACCCGTGATAAGGACCGGATGTCTTCGCGACTCTACCCTTTATTAGAGACCATCACTTAATTAAGACCCAAACCATGAACAGAACCCTCAATAAAGACTGGAACTAGTTTCGCTTCACTAACAAGCAGTCTCTTTGTTTTTTTTTAAGGACAAGACCCTCAATAAGAGGTGGAACTTCACTAACGACCAAGCCCTCAAAAAGAACCACACCCTCAACAAGGTTCAGACCATTGCCCAACAAGAACCAGACCGTTATTAAGATCCAGGATATAAATTCAAACTGGATCTTAATAACAACTAAAGAGTCTGGCACCCTTGTTCAGAACCTCGCTTGCAATAAGGATGAGACCTTTGCTTAGGACCAGACCGTCGCCGAGGACCAGGCCTTTATTAACATTAGGAATTAGTAGAACGAGTGAATTATTTGGAACACAGCCTTGGTTTTGCTGGCATGAGATGTGTTAGCAGTTCTGGGCCTTGCCACGCTACGGAGATCGTCGCATTTCATAGTAAGAGGCTAGGCCGTCAGGAATGTGTTTGTGCTCATTCCTGGAAGTAAAGGACACAAATAAACTAAAGAGGATCACAAGCACAAGATTAAAGTCTTAATGCCGCTCAGGTTTTTACTTTCAACACTTCCTGCCCAGCACGAACTAGTCCTATTGAATGTCCTGTCCTTGGGTCGCATCTGGTCCTTATTAGGGGTCTACTTCTTATGGAGGTTCTGGGCCGCCCATCCCCAATCACCATGATCATTTTTGGGGGGATGGTTCTATTTGAGGTCCTGGGCTTTAGTGAAGGTCCAAGTTTTTCAGGTGATACACTGCTCAATTTTAGACAAAATGGAACTTTTTACTGCTGAAAACTGGAATAGGAGTAAAGTATCCTTTTAATAAGGTTCTGGTTCTTAGTCAGGATTTGGTAGTTACTGAGGATAAAAGTTCTGCCCTTGTTGAGTAGTCAGTCCTCAGTGAGTGCCTGCTTCTTCAGGGTGTGTTTCTTAGTAAACTTAGCTCAGTTTTTATTGAGAGCCCTGCTCTTGCGCCTCCAGTTTTTATTTAGATCCCGGTTCCTCATAAAAATGTGAGCCTTAATGAGGGTCTACTTGTTCTTGAGGGCTTGGTCCTTAGTAAAGTTCCAGTCTTTACTGAAGGTTGGGTCCACTCTGGATTATTGAAGGATCTGGTCCTCAGTAAAGCTTCAATCCTTGCTGAGAGTGCCATTCTCCAGAAGGGTCTGATTCAGAGTCTTGTTGTTGACAAAGCTTTGGTTCATATTGAAGGTTCTAGGATTCTTTTTCAAGACTTGCTTCCGACTGGGGTTCTGGTTCTTAGTAAGGTTTGAGTTTGTTTGTGCTGTTTGTTTTGTGTTCAGAGTGCTGCGGCAGCGGTCTGCCCTGGTTCCTCGGTGATGGATCCTACCCCGACGTGTGCTCGTCATTGGCGCCCCTGGTGGAGCATGAGGGCGAAGCCTACCTGGAGAAGGCGGGAGGCATGCGGCGCCACACGGTGGCCAACGCACATTCTGACGCCCACCTGCTTACCGGCAGAATGTGCTGCACCACAGCAATGGGCGGCGGCGGCGGCGGCAGTAAAGCCACCGAGGGCAGTGCCCGGCCCGGCGACGCCGGCGCCAGACACTTTGGCAGCCAAACCGACGTCAAGCACTCCTAGCGATAGCGGCTAGCGCGGGAAGTACTCTCAGACCGGACAGGACGTCCAAGTGTGGGAAACTGCAGTTGTTAACAAAGTAAAGCGCTGTGCTTCCTGCTAATGGGCTAGCTGGGCAACACAGCGTAGAGAATAGACAAGGTGATGAATGAGATGAGAGCGATGAAAGATGACATGAGGACGAAACATGAGAAGATGAGGATGAAAAGCAATCTTGAAAAATGAGAACAGGACAAAGCAAACAGGAAGCAAAATTTAAGAAGGACTCCCAACGAAATGTCTTCCATTTTGACTTTGTACTTTTTCCACAGTAAAAGAGCCTCCACGCTTGCCGACAAGTTTCCTTTATTGTGAAAGAATCTTGAGTGACAGCCTGCATTTAACATTGAACTTTTACCTCTGACCGTAGAGTGTGTTGCAGTGTAATCAGATTACATAGTAATCCCATTATGATAACTAAATGACAGCTCGCAGTCGCCCCCGTGCGAAGTGAATGCTGCGATGTTACACCGACTTCATGATGTCATCGTGACGTGTGGTTGCCATGGTGATTTGTCATCTTGTGTCCTTCGATCTTACATCTTCGTGGTCACGTGTTTGTGTTAGTAGTGTGCATATGTCCAGAGTTGTTGACAAGTGTGATATTGCCATGGCAACCAGGGCTCAGGAGCGCCCCTGGAGGTCAGCGCGTCACAAGCCTTGTGATTGGTCATCCAGCACGGCAGGTGTGATTGGTCAGCCACCAGGGCAGCTTGGCACCACCAACACACGCCTTTCAGGAACAGTTGCAACTTTCCGAAACCAAGACGACTGCATCGTTTTTGTTGGTGTGTGTGTGTGTGTGTGTGTGTGTGTGTGTGTGTGTGTGTGTGTGTGTGTGTGTGTGTGTGTGTGTGTGTGTGTGTGTGTGTGTGTGTGTGTGTGTGATGTAATATAATCAAACCTAACTCAATAGAATATTCCACTGCGCGGTACAGAGCATATGCAAGGTCAAGCGAGGCATAAAGCAGGGATGCCAGGACATTGGAACCCGGTGCAAGGCACATCAGGGATGTGGGTTGATTAGCTGCTAAGTAGCTGCTTGCGTCACGAGGAGCTCTAAATTAGTCATACTTTTACATTGACATGCTTTGAGAGGGGCAGACAATGTCTTCATTTGAAAATCACCACTAAGGCTGAATGCTAATGCTTGGAAATGAAAAATACAAAACGTGACCTCAGTTCGGCTTGCATCAGTTACATTTCCTATCAAAGTTAAGATGGATTGTTTTATTGTTTTCAATGTTTTACGGTGGTTAACCACATCTTCATCTTCTATAACTGATGATGTCCATCAACCTGATGCGTACGTTGGCATTTCATCTTCACCACTGGACAATGTAGCTTCACTTCACTCTGACATCACCGAACTGCCTGAACCTCAAGACCTGCATCTTATCGAAAGAAAATTAGAAGAGGCGCAATAAAGGGAAGCTTGTGGAAAGCTTTAAGTGTTTCTGTGAATTACTGTCTTTAAAAAGCCTCCCGCAGCCACCAACAAAACATCTTTGCAGGATCAATTGCTCTTTTCCAGACCACCTCAATGACATAAGGCACCCTATTTTCGAGTCGGTGCAAATCCGACGCAGCACGCAATCTGGGCAGAAGCGAGTTAGACCGGGTGTTAATTTAATTGATTTTCGCGAGTTGGTGTATCTAAATAAGTGGGCTGTTTGTGCCGCAATGACCGCGAACACAGCCCACTCCATTCAATGTCAAACAACATTCTGAACTGCCTGAGTCTTTCTTTTGTGTATGAATCTGCTCAGGTGTTGGCAAACAAGGAATGGGCATTTTTCATTTTCTGATGGCGGATATTCTGCCATAGTTTCAGCAAATCTCCTGAGGCCCAAGGTAACGGGTCAGTCCAAGGCAGTGGACAAGTGACTCAAGTCAACTGTATTTATACAGCACAAAACAACCACCGTTGTATACAAAGTGCTGTGTATGAAGCAAAAAAAATAATTCGTACAACAACAACCAATAAAGCAATAAATGAATAACAAAGACAGTAGAAAGCACAAAAACAGTAAAACTAAAAAAAATCAAGTCTCATGCTGAGCCAAAACCCAAAGGATAAAAAGGACTTTTAAAAATGAGCGGCTAGGGGGCTTGCTCAACGTTCAGTGGGAGGTCATTCCAAAGAGAGGGCCCAGCAACGGAAGAGGCTCAATCCCCTCTGAGCCTCCGCTTAGTTCTTGGTACCTCTAATAGTGTCTGGTCCGTAGACCTGAGGCACCAGTCAGGTGCCTAGGGGAGCTGAGAGAGGTAAGGTGGGGCGAAGCCATTTAAAGATTTGAAAACTAATAATAGGATCTTAACAAGAACTCTAAAATGAAGAGGGGAGGCCAGAGTAAGAGTTATGTGCTCCCTCTTACGAGTTTTCACAGATCATTTTACACTTGTACGATATACGATTAAAAGTAATTTTTGGGGGGGAAAATTGCAAAATCCCGTTTAATTCATAATTGAAAAGGACAATTGCAATCCAATTTTAAAAACTGATATTTCAACATATCAGTTGCCATCATTGAACAAAAAGAGTTGAATTAACATCTTTTGAAAAGCAAAAATTAAATGTAAAAAAATACTAAGATTGCTGTCCACATATCTACTGACAATTAGTTTTTACAAATAAAATAAGTCACACATCTTGTTTCAGTCTTTCTGTTTCAATGTGACACACTCAAATAAAATGAAATAAAATGGCCACAGGTGATTGCTGACATTCGCTTTATTTTTGCTGAAAACAAACTGATGCTGCTGTGTGTTATTCGGTGCTGACTCACGACTGTCAATATGTCGAATTTCACCTCGCGTGGCCCAACCAACTCATTTGGTGCCACTGGTAGAGTGCCTGAGATACAAACAGGAATACAACAGAACCAAAGATCAGAAGATCCAGATTTGTTCCTGTTCCTGCTGACCATCTGTTCCAGGGGCAGACATTTTGCCATTCAGCTTTGTGGCCGTGACCGATAAATGTCATTTTTTAAGTGGCTTGTGGTACAGTGAGGATTGAACACGAATAATCTCCAACTCGCAAGTGACTGAGAACAGGAACAGGAACTTGAGTCATGCAGTGGATTTATGCTACCAAATCTGCTCACTGGATTCTATTTGATTTTCATTGTTACATTTTAGAATGAATTTATATGTAAGTCTGTCTGATTTCCGGATTGTTTTGCTGTTCCTGACTTACTGGTCCTGTTCCTGCCAACTCTGCCCAGGTGCCTGGCCGTGACCAATTCATGCCAATTTTCTCTCGATGGCCTACGGGGCAGTTCCAATTGTGCCCTTTCAACAAGAAGCTGGAGTAAGAACGTCAGCCATTCTGTTGATCTCTGATGTTTCCTGTGCTTGCTCGATACAATTTCTTTCCTGTTTTATAGGGATTGCATGTCTGATCTGACTTCCTGTTCATGTCAGCTCTCTGTCCAGCGGAGCAGCAGTCTTTTTTTTTTTTTTTTCCTGATTGGCCGGTGGGGCAATAACAACCACACCCTACGGATTCTCCCTCATAACAAGAATCGTCCACGAGCAACAAGAGGAGCTGGCGAGCATCTCTGTATAAAAACATCAGGGCGTACACTAAAAACACACAAACGCCGCTAAACGCTCCACTTTGGCCGACTATCGCTTTATCTACACGAGCACGAGAAGAACACAGAAGAAGGGCTTGAAAAGTGAGTGAAGGTCCCTAAAGGCCCTATGCAAATCCCCTACAAAGAACTTGATCATCGCTATCTGCTCTCGGTCAGGCCGCTGAAAAACAAACACATAACGCTTGATCCTGCGGATCAGTCGCTCCTTCCAGCAATCAAATAAGGATTTGCAGTAGAAAAAATAGAAATGTGCTTGAAACCACCGCAGCAAAAAAAGTCCTTGCAAAGATCCAAATTAGCTGTAAGATTTTTGTGCTTTTTTTTTTTTTTTTTACCTGCTGCTAACCACAATTGTTTCAGTTTTTGGAGACGGAAAGATTTCCAAAACAGTCATTGGAGTGGTCCTAGTTGGAGCACGTGTTAATGTTCTTGCCATCGGCGGCATCTTCCACCAGCGCTACGTGGTAGTCGGTGGACAGCGTGAAGTGTGACACGCAGCCCAACAGGCCGCCCACGTACTGCCTGTTGGTGTGCAGGGCGATCTCCTTCATGCCTCCTAACACACACAAACACACAGAGGCACGCACGCAAAGCAACGACATCATTCTTATTCTCACATTCATATCTAGATGGCCGTATGAGTAGTCACTGACCGACATATAAGGGTCCGTTGATGTTGAGCTGTCTCATCTTGCCTGGCGACCGACCTGTTCTGGCACCGTAATCGTCCACGGTCAGCTTCCCGGACTGACCATCCCTACACGTGCAAAACAGATTGTCAATTAAGTCATCATCCATCCATTTTTTAATCCGCTCATCCTCATGAGGGTCACGGGTGTGCTGGAGCTTATCCCAGCTGTCTTTGGACAGTACGCGGGGTGCAGGGCACACATAGACGAACAACCATCCGCGCTCACACTCACACCTAGGGACAATTTAGAGTGTTCCATTAACCTGCCATGCATGGTTTTGGAAGGTGACAGGAAATCGGAGTACCCAGAGAAAACCCACGCAGGCACGGGGAGAACATGCAAACTCCGCACAGGTGGGCGGGAGCCGGAATCGAACATTGCATTTCTGCACTGGGAGGAGGACGTGCTAACAAGTCAACGACTGTGCCACCCCAATTAGGTCATTCATCCATCCATTTTCAGCGCCGCTTATCCTGTACAGGGTCAGAGAGATGCTGCAATCTTTAATACCTGACTTTGGGAGGAGCACTAGACCATGAACTGGTCGCCAGTCAGTCGCAGGGCAAACATAGAGACAAACAACATTTCACACCCACATTCACACCGTCACAGAGTGGGAACCAATCCCACGCTGCCCGCACGCAAGTCGGGCGAGTATAACACTCCACCACTCCAGCAACTCAATTAGGTCATCAATTTAGGAGAATTCATTAGAAATAATGAATTTTTAAAATGTACAAGATTATTCAGCCAGAGTTTGTACAAAACTAAAATCATAATCTCGTGAAATGTCTAATTTATGAAAATAAAGTTCATAATTTTAGGCCAATAAAGTTTCCTTTGAAAGGAATTAAGTCATAACAATGAGGGAATGAATTGTAATATGCAGACGGACATGCCTGCACATATTCAGTCGTTCACGTAGGTCAGTGCAGCTTAAATCTGATTTGTTATAGGCCCTGAAATGTTCCTAAAAGTAGGAATAATATTGATGAAAGTCTTGTAATGTCTTCCTTTGTGTTGCTACTTCACCTGACAGCTTTGACTCTGTGCCACTTCCCATCAGTGAAGGTTCCGTTGACCACGATGTTTGCCGCACCGCTGCCTAGGTTATAACTCCACCAGAATGACAACATGTTGACAGTCACGAAGAGTAGAAGAGGAGTAGGACTAAATTGGCTGTTTCTGTTCCCCGCTACCTGAAGATGAGCGCGCCGCCCTGCAGCCCCAAGGACAGAAAGTCACTGTTGGCTCTCATGGGTGTGTCTCCTCTCCATAGCAGCAGGCCGTCCCCAGCACTGCTCTTGAAGCGCATGAACACATTGTTCCTTGAACCTGACACCCTTCAACACAAACACACTTCATAGGTATAACCAAAATTTTAGAAAACAAAACAACCTTCAATTTCTAAGATGCGACAAAACATTGATGGTGCATACATACATGGACATTTTTTTTTTTTTTTTTGGAATCTTCTCGGTGCACAGTACCAGTTTTAAAAGTTTGGAAAACTCTTCAAATTAAAATGGTCTCAAACACTCTGAGGGTCAAGAAAGTCAAGCTCTTGACTCTTGAGAATAAAGAGCTGTGAACTGAAATTTATTCCAGGTCATAAAGGTTCATGTAAAGACAATTTAGAGTGATCAATTAATCTGACATGAATGTTTTTGTAATTTGGGAGGAAACCGAAGTACCCCAGGAAAACCCACGCAGGCACGGGCATGACATGCAAACTCCACACAAGGAGGCTGGGGACCAGAATCGAACCCTGCACCTCTGCACTGTGACGCGAACAGGCAAACCAGTCGACCACCGTGCCATTTCATTTCATAAAAATACAAGAATAAAAAAAATTTGAATCCAAAACATTTTAAAATCCGGGAAAATAAAATATAATTTAAAAAATATGTGTAATGAAAGCAAGGAAATTAAAATATATTCACATTAATTATTTTAAATTTATTTTATGAAAAAAATTAAAAGATTAATGATTGAGGTACAATAAAATGAATGAAAAAAATGTAATGAAATCATTTGAAAAATTATGATTAAAATCAAATGAAGTCCTTCACCCCCCCCCCCCAAAAAAAAGTGAAATAAGTACGATAAAAAGAATCTACTGGAAAAAAAAATTGAATGAATGATCTGAAAATCAAATCAACTGAAAAAAAAAATCAAATCAAACATTTTGTGTCCACTTCATTCTGACCTTTTGAGGATGTCCCTGTTGTCATAGGTGAGGTAACTGCGACCCATGAACTGTGGGATCTCAATGGCTTCCGTCACGGCTGGGACGAACAAGAAGGGAAACACACACTTACTTGCCATGACCATGCGCACACAGTAGCAGCACCAGTACATCACAAGTTACTGCCACATATGTTGATGGAAATAATATTTGATTATTCAAGAAGTGGAGCATTGCAGATGCAGCATGACTCACTGTTCAAGCAGTAGTTTCCACATTCTGCATGAAAAAAAACAAAACAAAGAAGACACAGACAGGTTTAAAGGATTATTATGTGTGCTACGTGATGTCATATTGACTTTCATAAGGATGGGGAAAAAAACATTTAGTGGTGGACAGGAAGAGGAAAGCTCATCTCATATGGTTCAAGGCCTAAGACTTGTGATGCCTTCAGGGACATGCAAAGGGGGTGGGCAGAGAAGGCGGAATCTACCTGAGAAGGGAGCTCGCAACCCCACTCCCTCTATCATTCAGCAGATGCATATCGACAGTGAAGTGCAAACTTTTATGTCCGTCCACAAAAAAAAGTAAGAAAAAAATGGCAAAATGAAAAAAAAATAAGACTTACAACAGACAAAATTAAAATTGACAAAAAATGAATAGAAATAAAAAATGCAATAAAAAACTGAAAAATAATATAATCTCAAATGAAAAATTCAATGGAAAAAATTACAAAGTAAAAAAAATCTAATCCAATATTAAGTGATGAAAGAGAAAAAGAAATGAAAAAAAGGATTTAAATTGAATTATAAGGGACATCACAACACGAAATAAAATGTGGATAAATTGATTAAAAAATGAAATCAAATGAAAAAATGATATTGATCAAAATAAGTCCAGAAAAACCAAATGTGTATGAATTGTAGTATGTACAGATGCAACCCCTGTCAAATCGTTGTAATCAGTTGGAGAAGTGTTGCATTCACTATAACTACCATGAACATTCGATTAAAAAATTCCACTTGGAAAAGTACAAAACCAAAGTAAATCCGATTCCTCTTCGTCATGTAATGACGGAACTAAAAGATAGGGTGCACCCAACGGACCTTTCTGGCAGTGTCTGCCGTCGTACCCGAGGGGGCAGTCACACTCGTAGGCGTCCCACTTGGGTCTGCAGGTGCCACCGTTGGCGCAAGGGCTTTGCACACACGGGTGATCCGAGTTGGCCACGTTGACGCCGCCTGCCGAGCCACTCGTGATGGCGATGGTGCGATCGTTCAGGACCAACTAGGTGGGCACAACGTGTTTTTTTTTTTTTTAAGTTGGCAATTTTTTATGGCATAAGAATGTCCAAAACAACAAGTTAATTGCCTGCTTTGCCACGAAAGTTGCAACACAGCGTTTTATTGTTTTGAACTTATTTTGTGACGGTGAACTTCTTCATGCACTTTTATGTCATGCAAGGCAACCGAGCTAAGAATGAGAGTATGCACAATGTGTCTGGGGATTGCACGTTGGAAATTCATGATGATACCTTTTGAATCGTTCCTGTGAAGGGCTTCCTGACGCCCGCCGTCCTTTTGGCTTTGTCATACTGTGCTACACCACCAATGTAAAGTGCTGAGCTGCAGTTGATTTGCGTGAAAGCTCCCTGCACACACAATCAAAGCACAAATTCAGTGTGTGTTTTCCACTCAGCAATGAGTTGAAGGGATCATCCAAAGGAGTGTCTGCCCCCTTGTGGTCAATCCTGCAAATACCTCAGCAAATCCTTCCACTGCCTTCTGGCTGTCCACTTGCAGGATTCCGCTTTTCGCCGTGCGGGACACCCTGAGCTCGTGCCACGCGTCCATATCAATCTGCTCTTCACTCCTGATGCATCATCATTAAAGCATTGGAATGTTAGTGCGTTTAAAAAAAAAAAGTCAGTCGTGACAGTGCACGCTTCATTGGGTGTCTTTACACTTTGGTTATGTCTTTTATGGCTCATGTTCACTGCAGTGCACATTCAAAAGTTTATATCTACATTCATGAATCTTGACAGCAAAGATGTGCAGCAGTCACTACAGCGGACACTAGTGCGCGTAGCGAGCACAATGAATGACAGTGTTGACCACTAGGTGGCAGTGTAAGGTAGGATAAACAAGCTGCCACTGTAGTGACTGAACTTTGACATCAAAACTCATTCCTATGGGAAAAAAACCAAACATCAATTGAATCACCGTCTACTAAACTGCAGTAACTGATTTGCAAAACTGACAACATCAGAAGATATAAAGAAAACTGCTTTTGATCAGCTTTCCACTTTACTGATCAGTGGAAATGAAAGAGTTGCCCACTCGGTGGTAGTGTATAGAATGACAAATTTGATTTCACTGTCTGATAAGCGGGTCATAAAATGAATGTCAGGATGGATGACTGATGCTATTTTGACCTCAAGTCTTCTGCATATACAGGACAACATCAGGACAGGATCTAAGGGTACCTCAAAACAGCCCCTCCAGAGCCACAGTCGAATCTGAACTCCACATATCCGTCCAGCAGGTTAATGGCCAGGAAGTCGCCGCTGCCGTCGTCGTCGCTGTACAGCAGCGTGCCATCAGGCGTTGATGGGCGGAAGGTCATCTCGAACTCCATGAAGGACAAATAGCTCTGGGTGGGCTGAGGCCACGGCACCATGGCATAAGACAACATCGTCCCATTGAAGAGTGGCGAGAACAGAGAGAAGCCTGGTCGGAAAAAAAAACTTTATTTTGAAATCTGTTTTTTTTTTAAATTCATTGCAATCAAATAATAAATTGGTAAACGAAGGCTTTTTGACCCTTTGCCACATTTCAGGCTTCAAACAAAAACATTTTTAAAAAATGTGAAGAATCATGACCAAGCTGGATGCATCCATCCATCCATCCATCCATCCATCCATCCATCCATCCATCCATCCATCCATTTCCTAAACTGCTTATCCTCACAAGGGTTACGAGCAAACTGGAGCCTATCCCAGCCGTTTTCGGGCAGCAGGTGGGGTACACTCTGAACTGGATGACAGCCAATTGCAAGGCACACAAAGACAAACAAGCATTCACATTAACACCTAGGGACCGTTTGGAGTGCCCAATCAACCTGTCACGGATGTTTTCGAAATGTGGGAGGAAACCAGAATACCCAGAGAAAACCCAAGCAGGAATGGGGAGAACATGCAAACTCCACACAGGAAGGCCGGAGCCAGAATCGAAACCTCCACCGTTATGAAGCTGATGCACTAACCCAGAGGTGTCAAACATACGGCCCGCGGGCCGGAACCGGCCCCCCAGGAGGTTCGATCCGGCCCGCGGGATAATTTAAAAGTGAAAAAAAATGCATTAAAGGCACAAGAATGAATATTTTAAGTAAAATGCAATTCGTGGATTATCCGCTAGGGGGGACACTGTTTTGATCACAGTAGAAGACAACATTGTTTTGATTGGGGAAGAAAACAGCCGTGTCAGTCTGTCACAGAGATAGACCCAACACAGCAAATGATATGAAAGCGCCAATCAATGCTTCTTGAGACCAAAACAAAGAGATGAAATTTTGGTGATTCAGAACACAGTTTGGTATCACATTAATGGTTTGGCCCACTTGACATCTACCGAGTCCGTATGTGGCCCATAATATGAAATGAGTTTGACACCCCTGGTCTAATGGCAAGACTCAAAATTAAAGAACCAAACGCAATCCTTTAGTAAAACCTCATTGGTGCTAGCAAGCTTATAGCACAGAAAATGGAAAGGAAGTGAAAATATTTTGAATCATTTTAAAGATATTGCTTCCCTTATTGTTATACTTGAAAACCGGATCAAGACTTGTGACTACTTTCTGCAATGTTTTGAAACAAACATTACCTCACCAGCCAAACTTAACGACTGCTGGGTGCTTGTTTCATTGGCTCTACGATTTAAAAATTGTGTTCAAAATTGTGCATCAGTGTGATCTATAAAAGTGAGTTTTGAAGGAGGGGGTAGCGAGTTTTAAAGCTCCCGTCCTCAACGACGCCCAAACACTTTAATGAAACCAGGATGGACCTTTCTTTTTTTTTTTTCCCACCAGCTTGTCTACCCCCAACCAACTTGCCAGCATTTGTCTTTATTCTACTCTTGTCTAATTTGCCTGCCATGCATGTCTGTTCTTTTTTTTTTCCTCCGTTGAACTCCATAAACCATCTGTCCCGCTATTGAGTCAGATAGGAAATATTTATTTGCCCCCCGTTTGACCCTTGTGAGGTGAGGATGTGCGGATATGGGCCGCAGAGCGATGGAAATATCAAGACTAGCTATTTATGAGATTGCATGATGTAACTTCTCTGCGGCATTCATAGGAATGTGCCTGAAAGGACTGATCAATGATGAAGAACTGGCACCACAAAAGTCGGGTAGACACCCAGCTAAACTGAGTAACGTTGCTCATTGTCACAACTGAAACGGCAACAATGTATTTACAAGTCCAATTTAAAAATAATCAAATGGAGCATTGCTAACAAGTATGTCAAACATACTACACTACTAAAGCAAAACCGTTTCTGGGGTTTAAGTACCGGTACTGAAACGTTCTACTATTTCAATGAATGGCTGATAAAGGGTTAATAAATTTAATTACATGTTAGCACAAAGACTGCACACAACTCTGACCTCACATGGCTAACGCGGGCGAGGCGTCCAAGCCTGACCCACCAATTTTATAGACCACTAAAGTGTGTCTGGAGTTGCTAACGTAAAGACACATTCATCAGTCAGTTTTTTGAAACAGGATTAAAAATACCATCAAAATGATTCATTTTGTTGCTTCAGATTGTTGCTTTAAAACCCACAATGTTGAAGAAATTACACTCAATGAAAATTATAGACCGTTAAGCCATATTATTAGCGAGCCACTGAGCCAAGGTTCACTTTGAGAAAAGCATGCATTTTGCGCAAATCACGTGTTAAATTCATTCACTATACCGTAAATGATCATGAAACCTAAAGAGGGGGTGTCAAAGTCATTTATGGTGCGGGCCAAATTTTAGTTACTTGGAGGGCCGATATAACTGAAACCATATAAAGAAGTCAAGAATAACTGTTGATTCAACTCTTGTTTAAGTTACTATCATGAGGGGTTTGGTAACAAGAAAATGTTTCAATATATGTCTTATTTATTACATATGATAATTTAAAATGTTGGTAGACATTTTAGAAGGGATCATGGAAGCTGACATGTTTGAGCTGCTTTCGTGGGCCACATAAAATGATGGGGCGGGCCAGATTTGGGCCCCGGGCCTTGAGTTTGACACCTGACCTAAAGTTTGGCCAAGCTTGTGCTTTTTTCCCCCTTTTCTTTCTTTCTTTCTTTCTTTCTTTCTTTCTTTCTTTCTTTTTTTCTTTTATAAAGGTGTTGTGGTACATAACATCCCACTTAATATCGAAAATAACTTGTGAAAATGAGCCGTGCAACAATGAGCAGAAGTGCCAAAAAGGCATTATGAACTCCCTGAATTGGCCCATTACAGTTCAGGGACTGAATGCTAGCCCTGAGATGTCTAAATATCAAATAGGTTCATATATATGCCCATGGCCTCACGTCACAGTGGATGTGATGGAATGATCTTATGGATCTTTTCCCGCCCCCAGATTTCGGTGACAAATGATGTGCCCATGAGACTTCGGATGTCCCGCTGCGGGTCATGAAGTGGAGAGGATCGGATCAGTGGCGTATGTAGAAATCATTCTGGTCCCGAAGCACATTTGTCTATGTTATATTTTACAAACTCCATGTTGTTGTGTTGTGTTCAAGAAGTTCCATTGTATCATTAAGTCCTTTCATATTACCGCGAAGCTTTGCCAACATTTTTCTCAAACAAATTCAATCCAAACCTAACATCACGGTCATTAAAAATACCACCCAGCTTTTACTGCAACATTTTCTCAATTACATCATTATATAAACACCACCCGGTGAAGTTGCAAGCGGAGAGTTACATATTTGGCATCTTTTTCCTCACTTCACACGCACAAATTTGGAGTTTCGCAATCAAAATTGTACTTCGCTAAAGATATTTCCTGGTGATAAGAATCACCGCAATTTGCACAAAAGCCTTTGAGCCACCGCGTCAACAGAGTAGTGGGGGAAATGGAGAGTTGTACGGTGTTCGTTAATGCATATGTTTGGTAGTTCCAATTATGGAGGTGATTTGATGCCACAATGGCAAAGATACATTTCTGCACATGCACGCTGCTCCACAACCTCATCGAACTGCAACGCTTTCTTTCTTCGTTGGTCCTTGCGTCACCAAAGTGTACTGTTTTAATGACCCAATGTCTGTAATGTCTGTTCAAATAATCGATGTGAATGTGAAAAAGTGGTTGTTTTGGGTACCTGCGTGTAAAGCCCTGATAATATTCATGTGAAATCCTGTACTTGAATGACGCCCATCCAAACCCATATATGAAACAAAAGTGGTGTTGAAAATTTACACTCGAGCAGAAGTCACATATTGTGCTAGACGTTACCGCAACCATGAGAATGTCCTGTTTCGTTCAATTGCGCACTACAATCTTTGGATTGACGGCAATCCAACGAAAGAAAGCCAGGATTTCCTCCGGACCCAGAATGGAGAGCTCTCAAAAGATTGATCTCCAACAAGGGACTGTCCATTCTTTACAAATGAACTGAGCAAAAAATACAGATTTTTAAGTCAGACAAAAATGTACTGGAGACATTTTTTTGCTCTCAAGGAACAGTTGCAATCCACAGATAAACCATAAATCGGTCGCCCCTTTGGGGGCCTGTTGGCATGTAAACCTGTGAGAGTTCAACAATTTTGTGGACACCATTTTTGTTTTTTGTTTTTTTAATAAGATGATTGTGTGTTAATTCCTGTAGATCGGATGCTGCTATTTTTGGGAGGCTTCATCATAGTCATCAAGAAACCTAATGAGACAATTAGCATGAGTTGACATTTTCCCTAATTGTGTTTCCATGAAGTGTATAAAAAAAAAAAAGAAAAGCCTGACAGATGGATATTACTTGCAGCAAATGTGAATTATAGCCAAATTGTGTTTATCGGCACTCCCGTGAGATGGCTACAACTTGGTTGAATGACAATTCGAATACAAATTGGATTGACATTAGCAGGAGTTGTACTTTTTGCCCAATACAACAAAGATGAACTCATATATTCATGAAGGAAGAGAGTCATCACTCGTCATGGCGATTTCTACAATGAAACAAACACGATTTCATGTTCAAAACCGCATGCTTTTGATAAATGAGTTGTCGCCAATTCTCACACGATGCACTCTGCTTCCCCTTGCTCACTTCTTTGTGGAGTTTACTGTTAACAGCAGTGTTCTGCACTAACACACTCTGTCAGGAGGCTGCGTGGTATTGATTTCGAGAGTGTGTGACAATAATGCGCTTTGACAGCTCACCGTGTGGAGCAGAGACTCGAGCCCGCTCCGACTTTGGCCTATAAGGGTCCAGGGTCACGTTAGACGAAGGCACGTGTGCCCGTGTGTGCATGAACGCTCTCAGATGTGAGCGATGTGGCTACAAGGGGCTGTATGAGAGATGTCACCACTGTCTTGATAAGCAAGACTGGGCAAACAAGAAAACTGTGTGAAGTGTTGCATAGGTTAGCATAGATTCCCTGGCACCAACATTCGATGCATCAGAGCAAAGTTTAACAAAACAATTCTCTTCCACTTGTAAGGCCGGTACGATTTGAAGGTTGCCATGGAGAAATGCATCAAAGCTTTCCTTTTTGCATTATTCTGAACGCTGTCACTTATATTTTGGTGACAATATTAGCTTATTGAAAAAAACTTAAACAATTTTTTTGACTCCCAAATACTTTGTACCTTCTAACGTATTTTCATACATGTTTAACGTATTTGTGAGTACGTTTGAATGTACAAAAGTAAAACCATGACCTCTTTGCCGATGTATCATCCCTTGCTCTCAAAACAGACCTCAGTGAACTGTTTTCATGGGTTTTGAGAAATACGGTGAATGTTTGGGTTACAGGAAATCATGACAAACCCATAGCGGAGAAGAAGTTAATTGCTTTTGACGTTAGTAAATGCTTTTGACTTCGGGCCTATTGTGGTCATTACTGTAATATAGTAATGGGAAAATTTGATGTCTGCATTTTGGGCGCAGTGGCCCAACAAAAACTACCCTGATGTAACATCTTGTTAAGCTTACCTAATAATTACTGCCGTACTAAGCGTGCGATGCCAATGTTAGGAAACACACACAGAGTGACCTCAGATGATGGCTAAATGGCTCCTTGCAAAATAAAATTAGATGAAACATATTTCAGGAAAATATTGATTGCTGTTGCTTCTGAATGCCAAACATTGTGACAGAACATTTTGTGTTAGCCTTGGTTGCTCTGAGTCACGAACTGCCCCCACTGTGGTGCGGTGCTCCACAGGGTTAAATTCTGGGGCCCCTTGGATTCCATCTTCAGTAAACATGGGATTTCCTTCCACTGCGATGCGGACAACTGTCAGATCTATGTCACGCTTAGCAAGAAAGATGCGAAATCACGACCCGGGTGGCACTGAATTTCTTGAATTTCAATGGAAAGAAGACAGAAGTGATGGTGTTTGGTCGAACTTGGGTCTCAGGCTAGACAGTGAGTGAAATTGGGCCTGCAAATTGGTGCCGTTGTTAAATCCAGCTTCTTTCATCTTAGCGCCTCATCTCAAAACTCATTTTTATTCTTTGGAATCAGCATGAGACTTAATATTTATGTTTACTGTCTTTGTGCTTTCTACTGTCCTCCTTGTAAATTTATTGTTTTATTGTTTGTTGTTGTTTGAATTATTTTTGCTCCATGTACAGCACTTTGTACACAGCGGTAGTTGTTTTGAAGTGCTCTATAAATACAGTTGATTTGAGTTGAGATAATCAATTTAATAAATAAATAAACATGTGGCTTCAGTCCCGACTTTATTGCTGATATGTGCCGTAGGATCATGCCAATCCAAATTGCGGATAATGAGGTTAAAGTTTCATTGCCTACAGAAGATTGTGTGGACAATTTGTTTTCTCAGAACAGAGAGCAACAGTTGCCTTTTCATTTATGGTGTGCTTTTATGGAGCAGTTGATGTCATATAAGTAAAAAAATGAACCCCCCTGAATCTTTGGACGTGTGCTATCCAAGACTCGAGCTAATGAGCTGTACTGAATGAGAGCTTTCATCCAATCCACTTGATAGACCGTATGCAGTCGTTTGGCCCGTTAAGAGTCACCCAGTATGACTGACTCCATAACGATCTCCAAATGTGTTTTGTGTGATTGCTGACCTGCTGACTTGACCTCGGCCCCTCCTCCTCCTCCACTTCCACCCATTCCAGCATATAAAAGAGAAATTCGATTTTCTGCTGTTGTAACCAGCTCCTTTTCATAGAACTGTTATAAACTGAAAATATTTTGAGATTTTGAAATAACACCGACCAAATCTTGAAGTTCAGTGATGCAAGTAACGGAAAATTGAAGCTATTACATGATCGAATTTAAAAGTCCACGTCATTGTAAAACATGAAATAATATGCTTTGATTTGGTACAGCCATGGTAAAGGATGGCTTTTTTTTCAAGGTTAAGCACTCCAAGGACGTTAAAAGGCTGTGTATTATCAAGACAAACGAACATTGATTCAGCTTTGTGGCACCGTCTTTGTGGTAATCCAATGGTTTTCAGCTGGTTTAGCATCAAAAGTAGAGTAAGGGGATTTTCTCAGCCAAGAGAACACTTAATCCCGACATATCGAGAGCACCAAATTTGGAGATGTCGGCTGTTCACCGCATATGCGGCAAAGGTATCCGCCACGTTCTCATCGGATCAGCTGCAACAAGATGTGAACATGCAGACAACGTAGCACGTGAGCAATCGGAGGGCCTGATTGATTGTCATCTTATTGACGCTGATGATATCTCGGAATGTCTTAAAAGTGTTGGAATGTGATCCTTTGATGTTTTGCCTTTAAAGGCTCACCTTGAAAGTTGGGTCATAAATCCTTTCAATCCGTTTGTTTTATAATTCATCTGTGTAGATTATTTGGTGTGTGTGTGTGTGTGTTTTTTCCCAACTGATGGTGAAGAAAAATCATCAGTGTAATTGTTGTGACATAAATACACTGCAAATGCGTCTTCACAAAATGTGTCCCCTTCTGCATTTAAGCCAACACACAGGGGCACAAATGAGAACGGGGGGACTCTTTTTTTAAGCACACAGGGAGCACTTCATATCTGTATCAGATGAAGCCGGTCAGAGAATTATAGTGAGTGAGAACATTTCATGATTTGTTCGCAAATAATAGAATTTAAAAATATTTGAGCCGCCAATGAAGTGTGTGTGGGTGGGGGTGGAGGGTGGGGGGGAATATGTCTTCCATGTCAAAGATGAGTGGGGTAGATCAGGGAATGTCACCCGTGAAGCCCTTTCACACACCCTTGTGATTAACGGCAATCCAAATGACTTGACTTGACTTCCTATCGCAGCTAATTTTAATGAGCGCTGGGCACACCCTGGACGAGTTGTCATTCAATCACACTCACCTTCACTATTAGATTTTCTCTTGCTCTCAGTCACTTCTCTTTGGTGACCATCTGCAAAATGAAGCATGCACAGGGACACATGAGCAGCTGAGCAGAGCTCGATCGGCCGGTGCTCTCAGGTGATCTGCCTGTGTGTATCTGTTTACAAGGCGAGCAGCTGCTATGGAAGGTTTTGGCCCTGTTTAAAAGTACAGGGCAGGCTACGGTTACAGAAGTTGAGGACACAGTGAAGCGAAGGGGTGACTCTGAGGCCGGGGGTGCTGTTCCACTCCTGCTGTGAGTTCACACAGAGGTCCCCCACAGATATTAAATTCTGATATATTAGGTCTTTGATAATAGTGCTAATATGGCATCAATGCACAATGCAGTATAGTCTCTGCTTTAGTGCACAAGCAGGGTGCTAAAAATAGCAGTGATGCCTTTTTTTCATCAATACTTAGTATGTTTTGCGCAAAAAAAGAGATAAAGAAGGATAATATTTTATTCGATCAAACCTCAGCAATTTCTATTCAGTGCCAGTTTCTGAAAATATTGTAAAGTTATCTTGCAGGTGAATATTGTTTTCTAACCTTGGCATTGACAGAATGACAGCACAAGTCTCAAGATGAAAAGATAATTTTCTTCCTTTGTATGCCTAAAATGTATTGTTCAGCCAAAACATAAAAATCTCTTTTGTTGACTCGAAAACAAAAACAATCTTAGTTTCCAGAAAAAAATATACCGGTATATATATGTATATTGTTTGAAACCTTTTGGATTAGCAGTGAAAAGGCTTTGGCACAATGATGAATTCACAAAATAGTGATACATTGCTGAAGATTGAACAACCGATCAGCAAATAATGTGTTTAAAATGCACTTCCGCAGCCATAAAATGTATCACATGCAAAAATGAGGTGCTATCCATTTAAGAAAAAAAAATTATGCGGTTCCATTGTGATATTTTTGGAATACACTTGCACAGTAAATGCTGTCTCGTCTGTTTCGTATTAATTGCTCCCCGCCCCATGCATTGCATGTGTCTCTCTTAAGGCTGGCGTTAGCCTGTCTCCCACGGCGTCATGCATGGATGCTTGTTTTTTGGGACGGAAGCACTTTAATAGGACGAAGACAGATGGGAACAGAAAGGATTACTATTTGCGACGATGACGGACGGAGGATGGACCGGCAAAATAAGAAAAAGTGTCTATCTCTGCTAATGTTGATATTTTTATACAAGCTGTATATCCCTGTATGTATACTTTTACTGAAGGCATTGTCTGCTTATGGTCTAAAGCACCGGTCCCCGGGCCGCGGACCGGTACCAGTTCCTGGGTTATTTGGTACCGGACCGCACACGAAAAATCAAGAACTTATATTACTTCCGTTTTTCTTTATTTTGGAATCAGAAAGATGTTTAAATTTGAAAAAGTACCTCTGTTACATCCGTCTACAGTATGTCACTCTTGGCGCAGGTCAAGGCGCGCTTCTCGGTGACGTGATTACCGCAAAAATGAAACCCAGGAGCTAGCAAAATGAGTAAAAAAACAAACGTCTTTGGCAAGTTTCTTTGTGAAGGAGAAAAGGCCCAGCCAGTAGACAGAAGAGGAGTCAACGACTTTCAAGAACAAAAAGGCTTCATTAAATTGACAGTATCAGGATTTATCTCAACGAGAGATTCCCACGCACCAAGCCCACTCTGCATAATATGCGGCAATGGTGAGTCGTATTTTCATGCACTTTGTATTTGCAGTGTATCTTATTTTAAAGGCACGTTTGAACGCTACCATAGCGACCAGAGAGTGTTGCGGCCAGATAGGACGTTACTTGTGTCATGATTGTTGTTTATGTTTCGAAAATACCACAGTTTTCATGCAGGTCATATCAGATTATTTTGTTGTATTTATCCGTCACACCTTAAAGGCCGGTCCCTGAAAATATTGCCTTAACCGGTCCGTGGGACAAAAAGTGTTGGGGACCGCTGATCTAAAGAGCAATGACTGAGGATAAATAATATTGACTGTCTCAGTCCCTCAAACTTTGTGTTTCTCTTTCAAATGTCCAGTGTAAAATGGCAACGTCATCAATAATAATTTATTATATTTAGCGACAAAAATAATATCAGAAACGTCAGTTTTTTCAAAACTGAATGTCAAACTATTTAATTTCTTCCCACCAATTTCAAATGCAAACAAAAAAAGGCCTAAGAGTGTTTCAACACAAATGTCTCATAGTCTATTAAGCCTCCAATGTGGTTATTTCCTCAGCTTTGTCCAAAGTACAATCCAACACCAGATCCTTAGATAAAGTAGCACAGTTGTACACGTGTATCTAACTTTTCAATCACCCTGTCTATTCTTGTCTCCACCAGTTAGAATGTTCCCGTAACATGATACTGTATAAATATTTGTCCGACATGACTGCAGGCCCATTCAGATGATCCTGTGGCTACAATGGCCCCTTATCCCAACCAAGTAACCCAACACTCCTCTGGCTGGTCGTTATTGATGGCCAAGTAAGTGTTACCGTTAGAAAGCAATTACTCGGCCGTTCATGTTAAATGAGCTCTAATGCAAGTACGGCTTGATGCTCATCAACTTCCCCCCCGTTACTGTATGTCGCCTCTTGCTTTCACAGAACTTGTCAGTTTGCGATAAGTAGAAGGTGAAGAATGACAGCTGGCTGTCTGAGCGCTACCAGTGAAAATGTCTCATTTCAAGAGGTAAATGGAAGGTGACAAATTAGGTCCCTCTGTGACATTGGTAAATCCGGTAAACCGGTAAAACAATGGCGATGTTTACATGCAGTCAATAACTCTTTAAGAACACAAATATTGGAAGTATTTAGGTTTTTAAAGGTGGACTAAAACCCAAATATGCTGTTATTCGGGGTTTTAGAAAGCCAAATAAGATCTCTGGTTTATCCCTTTTCTTACATGAATATCTGGTAATGTTTTCGCAACTTCCTTCAATTGGGGTATTGATTTGTGTTCTCCACACGCTCTTGTTCCATCGACCAGGAATATTGGTCTTTGTAGTCCAGGACGTACTTGCAGTAGCGACCCTAACTTGAATACATTGATTTCTCTGTAGCATTCTCACGCTGTTTTCTTTCTCGATGGCGAGACACACGGATACATATATTTGTATAAGTTCGTACATCTGGTGCGCAGCTCACCAAAAATACACGGCTGTTGTGTGACGTGAATGTGTTATATTGATGATAGAAAATAAGCGGAAATGATGTCTACTTGCATCTGTTGCCTGTTTAGATCAGGATATTCCAAACAATCACAATTACCGTGTATAAGGGAGTAACTCACCAATGTTATAGTTATTTCGCATGTTTCAGAAATCGGAATTTTGACCTTTACCCAAATATTGACTGAATGCAAAAGATAGTCAGTATTCAGTATTTTTTTAAACACACCACAGTACGGGGTGGAATGGTAAACCTGGATCATGCTGGTATGTTAAGCCATGCAAACGAGTGCAATCATTTCAGCGCAACCCAGTGCCACTTGCCAGTGAATTAATTCAGCAGGAACAGTAACACCTGTCTATTTCAGGCGTCACAGCTTGGAAAAACACACTGCAGCAAAAGCCACGGCATAAGATCAAAGAAGCAACTTGAAGAGCTCGGAGACAAGTCGGTGACAAGGCGCAATAATGTGTTATGATGATAAAATATTTGGGCATAGGAGACAATGTAATGACTGAAATATAAGAGTGCATGTGTACTTTTTGAATTCACCTATAAAGTAAACATGGACGCAGGAATCCAGTCAAAGACCCCTTGTGAATGCCAATGTCAGCGTTGGCAGGACTCTATCAATACACAGTAACTCTCAGTTATTTAACGGTATGCAAATGGCCAAGGTCGAGGAGTTCAAAGGTTACCAAAACGAGCTTGCTGTCCTTGTGGGTGTCTTGTCAGTATCAGTGGGTGTTTTACAAGGACTGCGCAGTGCCGTCTGCAGCGCTTTGCTTACCTTGAAATGAGCATGGATGGATGTTGTATAGGTGATGTTACCGAAGGCAGACGTCAGCAGCGTAGCAGAGTCGCGTATCCTTAAGAAAATGATAAAAGGGAAGCAGGCCTTTCCTCCTCCAGAGGAATGTTTTCCGCCGCACATCCTGTCTGATTAGTGAGACGCGCGCCTACCCTCCCCCCGAACGGCGCCACAAAACAATCTTTAACAACACATTTACAGAAAAGAAAAAAATGTTCCAGGTTGAACAGCATGTTGTGGAAATACTCTCCATTTCACCCAAGTGGAAAGAGGCGTGTATAATTTATAACTATTCTTCAGCTTGCACTCTATCATGAAATTGTCATGAGACAAAGCTTCGCCAGCTTGCGTTGAATATGCGTTGCCTCAGCACAGCTGATTTATCACATGCTTGTTTCTCATACGCCCCACTTCACTTTGGATTATAAGACCTACCTGGTGAGTTGGCACGTGTTACATCGTCAAAATAAAACTTGAAAGAGATTTATAAAAAAAAAAAACACCCGAGAGGATTGTGCAAGGCTACACACAATAGAACGTTCCAAAAGTTGTTCCGCAATGAATTGTGTCTTTGACGACGGAGGAACTTTGAAAAGCTGCAAAGCTGTCAGATCCATTTTCTCCTTTCAAATCTTTCTGCCGGCGCTTACAGAGGAGATGCATTATCTGAGTGGCCAGCGAAAGTGGCGGGGGGGAGAGTTGCTGGTTGAAGTTTATGGAGATTTATGGCTCCTTCCGCAGGTCCTTAATTGCCTCCTCCTCTGTGGGCAGTCCTGGGAGGCCCGCGGTGAGCCGTAACCAGCACCAGGGCTCCTGCAGGTGGGCTCACCAAACTGCTGTTTATTCAGACTTGTTATGGAGACAAATGGACAACTGGACTTGCTGTGGAGGACCACAAAACCACAGGACATGAACAGACGAGGAAGAGAGAGCAGAAAGACATCTGTTCGCCGAAAGAGCCCAAGCCTTCAACTTGGCCTTCAGGGATGGGGAAGTTACTGATTTCAATTAAATATTTATCACTTTGGAATCGCTGCGATAAAATAACAAGAAAGAATCATCTGAACTTGATCACAAAATATGAATTTTGCAATGACAAGTCCAAGTACAAACCCAAAAATTGTTTCTCTTTTTTTTTTCTTTGGGATACTCAAAACATTTAAATAATAATAATAATAATAATAATAATTTTCGGATCTGACAAAGTAGCAAACATGAAAATGTCATTCTAGCAGTGCATGATGCGTAGACCAACAAAAGAGTTTTTTCCATGCAAAATCACACATGCCAAGACTGGAGATATTTCACATCAAGGTCAACCTATGCTGGAATAAATTGAAGCCTTCTTCACATTGTGAAAATAAGAATGCCTCCTTTCCTAAGAAAATGTACACTTTGCGAGTTTAGCGCAAAGTCACCGATTGAGTGGTAGCATGTTCGCCCGACTTTGGCGCAGGCAGCTTGGATGTGAGTGCAAACCAACGGATAGATTGTTCCGTCCAATTTTGAGACACAATACTACTGCAAATGTTGCTCAAATTCCGACCTCAAAGTTGTTTTTTTTTTCACATGTGCACCTTCTGTATGTCAAGATGAAAATGTGCAAATGTTTTAACAATACAAAGGTGGCAAATATATAGACGCATTCATATAGCCATTAATGTCAGCCTCCACTGTTTTCCTACTAGCCGCCGCTACATCCAAACTAATGCAACATGCGTGGTCATTAGAAGATTAACTCCCGCTATTATAGAAATGAAAGAAAAAAAAAAAGATTAGAACAGGACACGATGAATACCTGATATAGCATACAGGAGCCATCTGGATACTTTTTCCAACTGCGCCCTAATGGGGATAAGGTATTGCTGGTTCTCGGTTTATCAGTGGATGTCACATCTTATCAGGTCTTGAGTGACTCACCGGCAGCCCGCTGATTATTCATTAGGAGATTTATTGCAGAAAACTGGAATCGAGTTTCAAATATGAATAAAACCATGAGGGGTGAATTTGAACATGGACTTATTTGTCACAACGTTCACTTCGTGGACAACTGCAACATATGAAGAGGACTTTAGAAAAAAATTCCAACTTGAACCCACTTTCAGAGCGATGTACGTGTGAGTATGTTTAGAATGTAGAATTGTGGTGAAATCTACTGACGAGTGCTCATGACAACAACAAAGTAATGTGAAGTAAAAATGCGTAGACGTATGTGGTGTGGCTTTGAAAATTCGTATTCCAGGCTTTGCTCATAAGACCGAAAAGAAGCCACGCCTCATAAAGTCCACTTGTGTCACATATATCAACATCGATAAAGGATATTTATCCATCCGTCTGCCTCCAGTCAATCACATGGCATATTCAGACACAACACATTCACACTGTTCAAACTTAACCTGGGCTGTCTACTTGGATAAATCACATGATTATTTTTTTCTTTTTCCTTCTGCACTGAAAGCTGCAACTTCCCAAGACATTTTAGTCAGTTGTCAAACATATCCGAAAACTGGTCATCTTTTATGGCAGCGTATGTGACAGGCAATGGTTGCCAGATCGGATGAGTTAGCACCGCGACAGGAACCAGAGATGTGAACACCCCGGCCCTCGCCCCACCCTCCCCCCTTTGAATTTTCTCCATTTAATGAAGACCAGACGAGGGGCTATGGGGCTCTCAATCAGCCACTTCACATATGTTTTGACCAATCTTCACTCATGTGCTCAACCCCCGAGAGCTCAAGGGAGATGCCGCTCAGCCTTATCAGCATTCCTCAATAGGAGGTAGTCAACAAAAGCGCATGGCCTATGGCTGACTAGTGACGCCTTTGACACACATTGGCAACACCTCCTCATTTGACCATGGGACTGTCTGGGGAGCAGGATTGTTTACCAGATTATGATCTGCTGTTGTAATATGTCAAGCCGCCTACTGAAAATGGGTTTGCCGCAGTCAAGCTGAAGAGTAGCTTTGGCCTTGATTGACACCAGGGACACCTCCGTCAGCGCGTGACTATCAATTCTTTCGTGCTTTTTCACTCATCATGAACATTGTTGTCGTCCTTTTTCACTAGTATTTTTTTTTAAATTCCATTACTTTGGAAAAATATAAATGTGTCCAAAATACAACTCATTTATGACCCATCATCTTCTTTATTTATTTATTTATTTATTCATTTTTACAGCCAGGGCCATTTACTACAATGAACAATAGAAATAGCAAATACTAATACCTTCCCCTGATGTCAAGATGGAGAGAAGAAGAAATGGATTCTCATCTCACAAAGTTATTACTTGTTACCGATCATGTCATTCGGTCCACGTGCTCTACTCATCTGCTCCACTTTGTGTCACGGTCAGCTTAATAAAACCTTCTTTTGTTTTGGTGGAGATGTGATTCTACTGCCACTGAGTACAGGGAAAGATCTATTGGAGTGGGATACACGGCTACTGAACTACTTAAAATCCTTGACTTTTTGCTTTATCACTGAGCTGGATTTTCGAAAATATAGATAATTTAAACAATATAGAATTGCTTTGAATAACTCGTCCACAGCTACCAATCCCCCCCCCCCCCCCAAG
>CAAKHF010005718.1:3390-13509 GCA_901007745.1 Hippocampus kuda
CTCCTCTACAACAATTACACCTCTCAGATGACGCGTAAATCATCACACATTACTCAAGGACTGAGCGACGATTGTTGGCGCTGACGCATGGGCAAACGGTACACATGGAGTGACATTATAGCCTAGAAACGAATTCGATTTCAGGGTCAATCCTGTGTGCCGCCATGCTTTTTCTGGCCTCAAGTGATCCATAAAATCAATAAAAGCTCTTACAGGCTAACAGGAGTGTGAATACTCACAGTGCTGTAAAAAAACTATTTGCTTCTCCTAACAGATTTCAGATTATTTATCACAAATGTTTTGGCTCATTAAGAAAATATGGGGATGCTGGGTATGCTGGAGCCTATCCTAGCTAACTTGGGGTGGACGACAGACTACACCTTGAACTGGTAGTCAGTCGCAGGGCACATATGGAGACAAACCACCATTCACACCCACATTTACATCGTCACCGAGTGGGAACCCATCCCACACTGCCCTCACACAAGTCAGGTGAGTGAACCACTACGCCATTAGTGACTATGAGCAAAAATGGCATGCAAGGTAGAACTCAAGCCTGACAAAAAATATATATTACAAAACTCATCTCATATTTGTCAAGAACAATCTTGATGATCTCCACGACGTTTGGAGAAGCCCATTAGAACTGGCGTAAGAAGAACACAACATTTGAACAGAACATCCTTGTCACCAAACAAACATGGTGGCAGTGTGATGGTCTAGGGCTGTTTCGCTACTTCAGGACCTGGATGTGATTACGAGTTCTGCTGTCAAGCTGGAAAAAAAAGGCAAAATCAAGTGAAGGCTGCTCATTACAAGCTAACGCCATTGGCTAAAACGAACCTTGTATATGAGAAAATGAAATGCAGCTCTGCTTACCTCTTGGCCTTATTATGATAGTAAGACATCATAATAATCATGCACAAACAGGGTGTTTGTGCATGATAGTGCCTCTGATCATGATTATGTGTAGTCCGTTTGAATGTGGCCCTGGCTCTTCGCCCAGCCTGGCTGATCATGGCATGGACGCAGCCACTCGACTTGGGGTGGGGCAGGGTGGTTATGACATTACGTTAATTGACTTCAGTGTTATGCAACAATTTGGCGTACGTGCAGAACCGCTTGCTCACGGACACATTTTCAAAAATAGGCTTATTAACAAAAAACAAAAAAAGTTACTGAATTGAATAGTTTCCTACTTGTTGGGTGGGCACTGGGCAGGCACTCCAGAGATCCAACTATTTGTGTACAAGCTATGAAAAAAATAATAAAAATCCATAACGTGTTCCCCTCGAAAAGTGTGCTTAATAGAGCTCTCCCTGCCCACCACTTGACTATTTCTCCTAATCTTAAAGACCAGAGGAAGATTTGGGAAAAGTAATCTCAGGCGAGTGGCATCCGACCAGCTCGCAGTTTGTCAATCCTCCTCACGGGCCGATTTGAAAGGAATTGCTACGCATCAGCAACCCCGCGAACGGCAAGCAATTCGGCCGCATGAAATCTCGGAAATAAGCCAGGCAGGAATTGAACCTTACTGAGCGGATTCCCGGCAGCCGATGGAGCGGCTTGCAATAATTACCGACCATTCAAAGCATTCACGCGGAAGCGGCATCGTAAAATGGTCATTTTCATCCCAGGGCTGCTATCCCCATGGAATGACATCCGTGGTAAGCGGACTGTGCAGCAATCACCCATTTGACTTTTTCACCTGTGTCTCATTTCATTTCTTGTGTCATTTTTTTTTCTGGTTCTTTTCTCGCTCAACAGTGCTTTGAGGTGCTTCGACCTTTACAGTGATTTATGTTGTTGTTTTTGTTTGACCTCGTTTATTTTTATGGCAATTGATGCTTGATTTCTAGACTGCCAGTGTCTTGTAGTCTCAACCTGACTGACTTGATCCGTTCTTCTTGTGTCATGTACAGTGGTAACTCTACTTACGAACGTTTCATCATATGAAATTTTCAAGCTAGGAAATGCCTCAACAGGAAAATATTGCCTCTTGTTACGAAAGAAATTTCTAGATACGAAAGGTAAAAATACAGGATGGTCTGCTACTCACAGCTCCGAGTTTCCTGAACGCAACATACTCATAGCTGCTCTGCCATTGACTATTACCGAGCATATTCCTGGCATCCCATTGGCGAAGAAGGACCTCTACTGTATGTGTCTAGGTGCGTAGATGGAGAGAGAGATTATGTGTCTATGCAGCGTCCTTGTCATTCCCTTCTCAGGCCATGAGGTGTTCCGATAGTTTTGCGTAAGTGTGAATCACTCAGAAAAAGTGTTCACGAGCCGGGCGATCGCTCACTATGCCGTTGCCTTGTACATTTCCGAAGGATTGTTAAAAGCCGACAAAAGCAAATGTCCTTGGACGAGTTTTTGACAAAACGCCAGGCAAAAGCCACTTCTGAGAGAGAACATGAACTAAAGAGGGCAAAAAACAATGAGGACGCAGTTCAAAGTTAAAAGACCATCATTTTTATTCTTTCTTTTTTACATAATGTACAACTCTCATTTATTGTGCAATAATCTAATTGCAACATGCATTTGTTACATATTTTGATGCATTTTTATGCTTTCGAAAACATTTATGTCTGAATTTTGGAGGGGCTTGGAACGGATTAGGGCATTTACATGCAAAACGCGTCTCTACTTACAAAATGTTCTCAGTCAGAAATTTCTTCCAGAACTAATTAATTTCTTAAGTAGAGGTAACCACTGTATTTGAGGTCCTTGCTCTCGTTTAGTCTTGATCGGTTCTTTTGTATGACATGATGTGTATATTGTTCCTTTTGTCCTGTTTTTAGTTCTTCACTTTCCTTGACTCTTTGCTGGATCTTAAATAAGACTTGATCGTGTTTTGTCTCCCGTTGTTTTTCTCTTCATGTTCAAAGACTTTTGCTATTGAGCTGTTGGTTCAGATGTAAACTGATGTAATTTTCTCCACGCATCCTCGGTTCCTAATCCATCAGTCTGAGTGCGGCCCAAGATTTGTCGCGCGGACCCGATTGCGTGGAGATCAATACTCTCCACATGGGGCGACGAATGAAGGAAATGTTGAAAATGTCAACGCCAGAGCAAAACAGCTCATGCCGTCTTGTCTCAATGATGTGAGCAGCCTGATCTGAGCTCAGGGAGCTTTTGCGGTTAGATTGGACTCAGCGGCAAGTGGCTTGCCTTAATGTGATTAGAGCTCTTTGAACCCTCAAAGGGCCACTGGGAAACCTTCACTGATGCAACCTGCGCCGGTATGGATGCCACATTGGGACACACGGAGCCTGCGGTTTGTTTCACTGCTGTTGCCGTTCAAAGAAATCTATTCCAGTCACACTTTACCAGGATTAGGGATGTCCATGAAGCGTTTTGCCGCCCTTGTTTGAAAATCTCATGGCATTACCAATTGACAAAATTTCTTGTTTTGAAATCACTCAAGTCAACTATTTGTTTGTTTTTTTAAATTAGGTTTACAGTTTCTTTTTTTCCCAGACAATGGTCTTTTTTTGGTGAAGAGAAAAACTCTTACCTGGGTGAGTTTCGGCTGGCACTTCAGCCTTCACGAGAGCTGTCCCTGCTTCCTTGCGACATGTCTTAAAAACATTTGTTTGTTGTTTGTTCCACTCTTGTTGAAGTGAGTGAAAACGGGGTAACAAAATTATTCCAATATCTCAACGTCATTTATTACACGCACAATTTGACATTCGGGTACACATTTTAGCAAAGAGTAATGCAATTTGACCCGTATGATTTTTTTTCGCAGGCCACATAAAATGATGTGGCGAGCAGGATTTAGCCCCCGGGCCTTGAGTTTGTGCCTTCTGTCAAAAGTTTCTCAAGTCATAAACTGTTCAGCTTCAAATACGCCGCTGAAGATTTTTTAGATGGGCTCCCGACGTATCTCCCACGATGAAACGGGTTCGACTGCATATTAAGGCAATCAAACACTCTTTCCTCTGTTGATGGGGCACAGTTAATAGATAACAGATTGCTTTTTTTTTCTTGTAAAAAAAACAAAACAAAAAACATTGAAACCAGAAAGCATTACGATGCTGATTTGACAGCGGGCTGACTAACTAATGAGATGAAGCTGCGGCACCGTACACCCACATAATTCGCAACTTGGGTGGATTGTCCAGTGGGAATCATTTGGCCAGTAGCACAGCGACAGTGAGCTCAGTCATCTCAGGTACTCATCTGCGTGGTCTCTGTTGTGGCAGATGAGCCGAGAAGCCCCGCCCAAGTCCTTATCCACATTACTGTTGTGTAAAGAGACAGCGCCTAATCCTATCTGGACTGCAAATCCTCTTCCACTTAGGCCCAGACTGTATGGAAACATTTGGCAAATTGCCTTTTACCTGGAGTTGTGGCCATTTTATTGTCGTTGGTTAGTGATGTACAAAAACAACTTAAGTGGTTTACGCAACACAGTTGGTAGTCGTTTTTGCTCTTATGTTTCGAAAATTAGAGCCATCCATTTTCTGCAGCGCTTGTCCTCATTAGGGTTGTGGACTCGCTGCATAGAGACGAACAAGTGTTGTCACTTACATTTAGTCTTTAAAAAAAATTTAAAAGGAAAATGCCACACAGGAGGTCCTGAGCAAAGATATGTGATTTGATTCTAATACATTGAGATATTCATTTTACATCATACATATATACCGGTACATTTATTTTGCATAGCATTTACTTCATGAAAAAGTATATTTCATTCGTTCATATACAGTATAATGAAATGATTTCATTTTAATTAATTTAAATCACAAAACAATTTTATTTGATACAATAAATTTGTTTGCAAATAATTAATGTAATTCAGAATTTTGCAATGTGTTAGGAGACATTGCCTCCTAACCGCATTCAAATTTGGGTTACGCCAGAACACAACACAAACCGAGACCACTGCATGGAGAGCAGTGATGCAGGAAAGAGAAAAAAAAATGTGGCGTTTCATCTGCAATTATTAGCACAAACTCCTAAGGTCAGAAGAAATAATTCCATCACATCTCGCAACTTTTTTTTTCCATTTGTATTAATCCCAAATCAGCACTGTGAATTGGGATTAATTTCCCCCCACCGCACCCGAGGCCCCTGGATAAGAGCTGTTCTTTATTCCTCTGAGGGCTTATGCTCATAGTGGATCTATCTCGACTCTGCAGAGCCCATAAATTGTGGCTAAAGAGGAGAGGCAAACACAGTGGGCTGCCGGTGTGGGAATCAGGCGACATAATCCTTTGTCATTATCTGACAGGCCCAGCCAGCGCACATCTGCTGCCGGGTGCAGTTTCAGGAGGGGGAGAAACAAGCGCTCCTTGGGTTAAGAGGGTCAGGGACACTCCTTCCTGAGACTTCGGTGTTCCTCGACAACGGCCGCCCAGTCACTGATATCTTTATCTCTCACCGGCGGTTTAGTAGGCGCCTAATTGTGCCCGAGGAGCAAAGCTCGGCTTCAAAACTAACAATACAATTTCCAGTGCTGGTGTCATACAGGCTCCAAGCCTGATGATTTAGGTTAATTACGAAGAAAAAAGGATGAGTGATGTTCCAAAATGAGAAAAAGAAGTAGAAAAAGATTGGCACTCAATTTTCTTTGATTTAGGCTGGATTCATACTGCAGGTTAAGGTGCCTAATTCCAAAGTATGCTCATGCCAGTTTTTGACTGTCTGTGTTTACAGACAGAGCACACAAAATAAGTCGCGCAAAGAGTGTGCAATGACAAACTATCGCAAAATAATTAGTTTAAAATTTTAGTCAGTGACCTATTTCTGAAAGCTTTGGTCGAAGCTGGCCTTCCCTGTAGAACCACTATAAGATTTAGCCACAACAAAAGGAGAGCATTACGATGGTACAATTTGGAATGGCTATTTACCACAATGCTAAAAGGTCCCATGCTAACATGTAGTGGGATGGTGTTCCGAGTACAGAAAACACAAAGGCAGATTGATACAGATTTAAAACTGTGCCCTGGGGCCACGCACTCTTGTGAAAAAATCGCTACCATGCTAACAGTTGTTTTGCTAACTTGTAGCTGCCTATCAGAATATGTTAATTGTGCCATGTCATCAAGTACTGTTTCAATAAAATATGTCAAAGGCAGATAGCAGCTAGAGTCGTGAAAGCACCGAGACAAATTGATGGCAGCACATTGACAAGTCAGGTTACTAATTTGCTACACTTTATCATAACAACGGTTAACATATTAGCATTGGAGCTATTTATCTATGGCTGGACTGAATCCATCTTGACGCATCTGTCAGTTGTGCCACTGGAGAGCAAACAAATCAGAATTGTGTCACTAGAAGCATGTGGCGTAAATCCTGCTTTAGTGGCTGAGACACAAAGACTAGCGCGTGTCGAAAACAAGTAGAACCTTTGAGTGACGGACAAATAAGAAAAAAAAATTTTAAAACACAGGGGAAAGCTGATCATGTTTGTTTCTGAAAAGGGGAACACTGGTAAAACAGTGTGGCAGGAAAACAGTCAGTGGAAAGGATACTAATCTAGGCCTAATCCCCTCAGCATCTGCCACCAATGCATTAATCAGATAGAAAGGAAACATGTTATTTCTCTAATACACTCCCCCCCACACACACACACACCTAAACAAAAAGCCACTGTGGATAAATATTTGGTAAAATAAACACTCAAAATTCAATTTTGCCAAGCGAAAGGATCATTTCGACAAATGGGCATTCACATTGACACCGACGGAAAATCTTCAGTTCTTTTCGTTGTTTTTGGTTCTGTTTAAACCAAAACCAAATAATGGTGACAAAATTCAACAGGCTACTCCAAGGTTGGCAATGTACTGCACTTGTATTACACGTAAAAATAAATAAAGACAAGCTCTCGCACAAGCGCTAGGCCTATTTCGGCACTTTTACGGTTAGCCTGGTTAGCTAACATGGCTAATTTGCTCTTGTTATCTAATGTTAAGCTACTCACACAAAGGCCTGGTTACTATCAGTCCCTTGCAAGGGTTAATTATGATCTTACTTATACTGTTTGGTGCTCTCTACCGTCTTTGTTACTGATTTGTTGTTTTGCTTTACTGTTGTATATGTTAGTTGCTCCATGTACAGCACTTTGTGTGCAGCGATGGCTGTTTGAAAGTGCTCTATAAATACATTTTAGTTGAGTTGAGTTGAGTTAAACACGGCACTAGATATTGGATTATTTTATTATAGCAAATTCAAGTTTTATCGACATCAAATGTTCATGCTATGGTAATTTGTAATACATTTTAATTTATTTGGGAAAGAGCCCCAATCTAAACGATAATGTCACGCTGGATTAAGTCTGTATTTGAAATTGCTTTGTCAAAGCTTTTATAGGCACTCATTTTTTCATTGTAAAACTTTTTATAAGTCAGGCATTTCCGGCTACCGTCGCCTTATTAAATTCTCTTCACACCATGAACGCCGGCCACTTGTGTGCGTGCCGGGCAAGCATGCTTTTAATTTTATATTCATATCGACGGCATCAATATCTTGCTGCCCGATCATATCTTCCCAAGCGCAGCTCTTGAATCCACCATTAGCATACATGTGAGTGTGCAGGTCATTGCACAGGTTCTTGCCAAACAAACACTTAGCGGTACGTGACTCTTCATCCATTGTGTCTGAGTGGCAGATAGCAGCCAGCACAGACACTTTAAAGGAGATTATTGTACCAAATTGACTTGTTTGTATCTAAATATTTGCCGGCCTACTGAACAAGTGGTATCCTTTGTACTTTATCTTCTTATTTGTAAATATGTGTTTGTTACATAACTCTGAGGCTTATTATAGTGTACATAATAACCGCCCGTCTTCACCGAGCTTCTCTGCCATTGACATGATCAGCTAGGTTGGGCAAAGATCCAGAGCCCCTTTCAAGCGGACGAGGGTTAGGAGTGGGGGGCTTCTGTTGAGTTCCCATTCCACAGATGAAGGATGAGCCAGCGTGTCTGTGTCGAAGGCGTTTGGGACGGTGCAAATTGTCTGTTGTGACGTGAAAGATAACACAGTGGTGCTTCCATCACCGTTAATCTGTTACATCGAAATCAAGCGCTGTATTCTAAAATAAATAAATAAATAATAAAAAGTTTGTTAATGAGGGTCAACAGAGACTTAAACAATTTTTTTTCATTTGTTGTCTTCAAGAAATTCACAATTTAAGGTGTCCTAACTTGTCTGACTTCCAGTACAACAAGGATCAACCCTAAGTACCCTTTTTCTTGTCTAGCTGAAATCAGTCTGTTTTTTGGACCTGTTACAAGTAAACCATCCTGTGTCATACTGCTGGACCAATGCCAATTAGATTTCATTACCGTGACGACCAGGGATGGCGCTATAGCTTTGTGACCAGACAATGAGGTGCCCGGCCATCATTCGTGATATTTTTTGTTTTGTTTTTTCCTTCTTCTCATATTTTAATGTTTGGGGGGTGGGGTTTTGTAATGCAGTCGACATGTGATGCGTGACTCGCCTTGCCCCACCGACCTCTTTGCTAGTACTCAAATATTGCTCGTTACACAGAGGTTTATGTAGCTGTTGACCCACTGCCTTTCCCGCTGGCTTCTTCTTCATTTCCTCCGCCTTGATCACGAGTTCCGAAAGGGCCGCTGAATTATAGTGGCCGCGGTGCTGGGATTAGGTGGGATGGGGGTCCCCACACACACACACACACACACACACATTGATGAGTGTCTTCTCAATTCCACATTTTTACCGCTCTGCTTTCCACCTCCATCTTGCTCCATCAATCAATCCATTTTCCTGCCTTATCGTCATACTCCAACACATGTTCTCGTATTTGAAATCTCCTTAAAGATGCCTCATGTGGTGTTTTTTTTTTTTTGGCCCTGCTTGTCAGGATTTCCCTCATGCAAAGACGCCTAATGATATTATTCGTCATGTCGTGGAGAAAGAGTGCTGGTGTTGGGTTGTGTCCGTTCTAATACAGGGAATGACCTCAGCCACGTCCTTTCCGGGGCTCCTACTATAGACGCAGTGCGCGCACATGGACTCGGTGCGCTCGAGGCAGCCGATGGAAATAGAATTGCTTGCAGGGATTCCTCGACCAAATGACCTGGAAAACATCGGCCGCTTGACTCGTGTGAGGAATCTCGTGTTTGTTGGATCACGTATATCTTGGACATGCTGCAAACATGAGATCGGGGACACAAAACGATGTAAAGTGCGCCGTTTGAGATATTGCTTTGTGCTAAACATTTGAAAAAAAAAAGGACTGTTTCGAGGAAAGATATGGAAAATGACAACATCGTGTCCATAGAAATGCTTATGATGCACCAAAATATTTTTTGCCCCATCTTACTCTTGTAAAGCTATTTTGAATGGTTATACACACGTTTTATTTTCCTCATCACCGTATTATTCTGTTATTTATACTGAAATGCACTACTAAACTACAATTTCATCTTGCAATATTGAAATTATGAGGTGGGGGGGTTGCAAGTGTAATGACTTTATTCTTATGTAATTGCATTGCAAAGGTTACGTTTAATTCTCAAACTATCGTAACCTATTCTTGCACAATGACACCTTTTTTTTCTCGCAAAGTTATGACTCTCTTACTATTTAGCCTTTATTCTCATGGTATCATTATTTTTTGGGGGTTTTTTTTGGGTTGGAATCTTCTGACACTTTCAATGATATCAAAAGCCGTTTTTGTTGAAATCTCAGCATTGAAGCAACAAATTCACTCGGTGGATGCCAAGTGGAACGGGAGGCTGCGCTCTTGGATGGACTCCAACTGAACATTCCTTTCCGGGGAAAAATAACGACGTGCATTCGGGAGGGCGTGCATAGGAATCTCCATCACACATGTGGCCTCCGTTGTGCTCGTGTTGTTTGTGTGTTTGCACGAGTGGAAGTCGGCGTGTGGGGTCTTTGTGTTCACCAGAGAGAGACCTGCATGGGTGATTAATGGCAGGGGGGTAGGGGGGGCTGCTTCTTGTGTGAGGCGGCGTACACAATCGGCCAGGGTCGGAGCGCAACCCCGCCGGGCTTGTCCTTCACACGAGGAGAAGGAGAAAGGCGGTGGGGTTCGACTATTCCCTCTGCTCATCCATCCCGCAAAGGGGTGGGGGGGGGGGGGTGTGTTTTTTTTTTTGGGGGGGG
>CAAKHF010005721.1:1574-12545 GCA_901007745.1 Hippocampus kuda
GGGAAATATGTATGTATGTGTGTGTGTGTGTGTGTGTGTGTGTGTGTGTGTGTGTGTGTGTGTCTATATATATATATATATATATATATATATATATATATATGAGAGCTCTGAAATCCTGATTTCTGTTTACATTTATGTTTGCTGGGCAGAATTTTGTAAAGTTGTGTTGGCTCAACCATTGAAGTGGACCGATCAACAACAAATGACGTGTCAATTTCTGATGTATCAACACCTATTGCCAAATCAATGATAACTCATGGCCAATCAACTCAACATGACGAATCGACAGAAACTCTGAACAAATCAACAGGAACTCTTGAGGAATCAGTGATGACTTTTGATGACTTCACCACGACGATTGGCAAATGAAAAACTGTTGCTGAACGCGAATGCTGAAAAGACTGCAAGTTAAAGTGTTGAGTAGGTTGACAACGCTGATTGAAGTCGATAAATGGCATTTGGAGCATTTTGTCTGATCTTTCAAGGCTCACAGAAGACTGTTTTATGTGAACATAGAAACCATCAAATAAAAGATTAGACTCTGTTCTTTCATTGCAAAAAAAAAAGGTATTTTCACCTCATTCGATTCTTTTGTAATCAGCAGAACATGGGTTGGTTTCCCCCCAAAACGCCTATTTTATACCAAAAAAAAAAGAACAAAATAATCTTTTTGTGATTTTTTTTTTACATTATTTTGACTTGTATGCTCATAAGTGTGGATGGCACTTCTCGTTAGGATTCCCAATGACGGCATTTCACGTCAACGGTGTTCGGAGACTTAATTCATGGGCCATTTGTATTTATTTTAGCAGAAGTATAACCTATAAGATTAAAGCACTGATGGATATATTGTTTATTGTCCTATAGATTGATTTTTTTGCCTTTGTTTCTTTAAAAAAAATAACACATTGGATTGAAATCGCAAAATTGAGGAACAAAGAAAAAAAATCACAAGTTCTTTTAAGCGTGGCCTAACATCCAGCATTCATTCATTCATTCATCTTCCGAACCGCTTTATCCTCACTAGGGTCGCGGGGGGTGCTGGAGCCTATCCCAGCTGTCTTCGGGCAGTAGGCGGGGGACACCCTGAATTGGTTGCCAGCCAATCGCAGGGCACACAGAAACAAACAACCATGCACGCTCACACTCACACCTAGGGACAATTTAGAGTGCTCAATCCGCCTGCCATGCATGTTTTTGGAATGTGGGAGGAAACCGGAGCACCCGGAGAAAACCCACGCAGGCCCAGGGAGAACATGCAAACTCCACACAGGGAGGCCGTAACATCCAGCATACATGATAAAATAATGTTTTTGCTTTCACGCGCGCAAAATAACGAACTCTAATCCGAGACAATAACTCGGAGTTCCTTCAAAGTGCGCTGTGTGCGGATGTCCCAGATCGGGTGTCCCCCGAATGCGCATGAAAGGCCATAAAATGGGATCCGAAGGCTCCTCCTCATTGTCTATTGCCCGCTCCTCTTAGCTTTTCACTTCTTCTGGTCTCACTCCACCTCTTTTGCCTTACACTTCTGTTTGCTCCATCACCCCCCTGATGCCACCCCCCCCTCACTCCGCCAAGCACGCTCTCGCCCATCCGGGCTGCAGCATCTAATGACGGTCATAACTCTCTCAAATGTTGCCTCTGGTCTCGCCCTGGCTCCTCGCCTCCCCTCCGTTCTTCCTCCCTCTTCCCGTCTCTCTGGCTATCTGTCTTTTTTTTTTTTTTTTGTCCTTTGCCCAATGTAGCTATTAGCCATCCACTGCCCGCCTGCGGCACTTCGCTCCGAGGGGACGAGACTGGCGAGGGGGGTGGGGCGAGGAAGGATGGAGAGAAAATATATGGAATTAAATAGAGAGATCCGCAGATGTCAGCGCTGCACATCCTCCATCTGTCCCCCACCCCCGCTTAAGCCCCAACCGCCCCTCTCCCACCCCGCCTCCCCCCGCTGCTTATTGTTGTTTCTCCACACTTCTACAAGCCTTTTCTGTTTCCCTGCATCCATCTTGTGGATCATCTCCATTTGGTTTGCTGTTTACCTGAGTTCCGGTTGGTGGAGCGTCCCGCTGGCTCCTTCTTGGGAGGCAGCCCGTATGGACCTGTGAGAAGGAGGGGGGGGCGGTTGTTGATCAGTATTACTACTACACCGGACGCTTGATATTACCAGGAGAAGTTTAATTTGCATATTTGCGTTTCCGTCCTCCGTGGGTGTTTTGTTTGGCTTTCTCTTTCTTGATTGGCAGCACAGTGATGTCACGCGAGAATGAAAGGATTCCAGGGGACAGGATAAGAAGATCGTCATCATGAGTTTTCACAATAAGGCCGGAACGGCTCGTAATCTGCGCTCGCTAAATCGGCCCATCTGCCTTTGAGTCTGTCAACTGTCATGGTGATTAAACGCATACACCATCGAGTGCACTGAGCATGCCTTAAATCAAACAAGAAGAAAACAAAATCGTGAAATCAGGAATACTGCGCTTTATTTTAACAACATTATGTGCCGTCAAGAAATGTACACGGGCTAGCCAAAAAAAAAAAAAACGCTTACAATTAATGTACTGTATTAACAGAAGTGCAGCTGTACTGTGAAGCTTCTCAGTATACAGGAAACTGTATTGTAAAGATATATATATGTATATATATATATATATATATATATATATATATATATATATATATATATATATATATATATATATATATATATATATATATATATATATATTTTTTTTCCCCCTCCAAATTTTGCTGCTGTAAATTGCGAATTTCTCCATTGTGCGATAAATAAAAGTATTCTGATCTCATCTTATCTTATCTGAGGGAGGAAAGGAGAAAGCAACGAAATGGAACAGAAACAACCAACAACAGGATATCGAACGGGAGACCGCCGGGTCGCCTTTTACAGCGCCCCATTTAAAAATATATAAGGGAGTGGGAGGGGCGGGGACAACCATAGACTAAGCTCCTGTAAGGGGAGCACAGTACGGAACATAAAATTGCTCATGAAGATTACACGATCTGATGAAGTCCTGTTGAGGGTTACATGAATGAAAAGTCCTGGTATTAGTGGTGGCCAGTATCAATATTTTACAAAGCTTTTCGGGGGCGGCATCAATTTCTTGTGGTTTGGGTTTGGGCTTCGCACCCCCCCCCCCCTCTGCAAATAGCGCGAGTTTACCGGACATATAGTGACAAGTACACAGCCCGGCAAACACCAGCTGAGGGTGGAGGCGTGTGCCGGGATCAATAGTGAGGGCGATTGGGAGCAGGCGAGATAGCTGTGCGATGAAATAAGTCAATGTGTGGACGCGAGCGCACACACTGCAAAGTGCGCGGGTGCGTCGAGAGACGACAAACAACACGGTCGTGACCTTTTAGCAGCACATTTGATTGGATGGAAAAATAAGCAGAGAGCGGAGGGACGACTTGGACGAAGAATTGAAACACCAACGACAAGAGGGAACGAAGAAGGGGGAATTTCAGAAGGTGAAGGGCGACCAGTTTACAACCCACAGCTGAAATATAATGTCAACATAATGACATTCATCCATGTGAAAAAAACTGAGTAGCGGTTCATGATATCTCACAATAATTATCCGCAGTTTTTTCAATAAATAGGCATTTACATTTCTCCACCATATCAAGAAAATCACAATTTCCAATCGCTGGTCAACTATTTGGGCTGGCATGACACCTGTATGGCAGTTGTGTGGATTCTTTTCACAAATTAATTTTTTTTCTCTGCTTTTTGGACAGAAACCGGTGGGTTTTTTTTTTTTGGACAAACCAACACATGTTCGACTGCTGAATACTAAAAAAAATGCAAGCAAACATTTTACACATACTTGTGACATGGTGATTCTATCTTGCAATCTTACAAAGGTAATGGAAAGGCCAAATCATTTGAATTGTTTTGGCGACAAGCTCATCAGATTTATATTAATTATTATAGATTCCTCGGCGAATAGCAAAAACTGATATTGGATTTTTTTTTTTGTTTTACTCATGAAAAAAACCCCATCTTAACGTTTATAAAACTAAGTGATTATAGGAAAAATGTCCTCTGTTTTAGCTTTAGGGGTTGCTTTTAAATGTATTTATTTTGATGAGAAGTAGTAGTTGACTTTTTTTACATAATAATTTGTAACTTTTTTTTGATCTTGCCCTCAACAAAATACAGTAGTCCATATATTTTTCATTCATTCATTCATTCATCTTCCAAACCGCTTTATCCTCACTAGGGTCGCGGGGGGTGCTGGAGCCTATCCCAGCTGCCTTCGGGCAGTAGGCGGGGGACACCCTGAATTGGTAGCCAGCCAATCGCAGCCATATATTTTTAAAAAAGTAAAATTAATACTTCAAATAACAATGCATGAACAAAACTGTAGCATTAAAAAAAAAAAATTGAAAAAGAAAATTCAAATCAACGTCTGAAAAATCCCAACCTAATTTCTTCTAACCCCGGTTGGCATGTGAAAGCATCACCATTGAGCCGGCAACGCGTTTCTGTCGACTCTGCTGATGTGACGGCTGATAGCGGCGACACAATACAAGCGCGTGTCGAACAGAGCGGGGCGGGGTAGCGTGAAGGACACGTGGCTATTATGTGCGGGAATGTGCGGCTCAGTGTTTGAAAGCCACTTTTTTTTTTCCTTCCAAAGCCAAAATTCATGTCCGTGTTTACGTTTATAACATGTGGAGTGCGAGTGGTTTAAAGCGAGCACAAGTGGAGTCAGCGGGCCTCATTAGAGCTGACTTGTTGCGACACTTTTCCGCCGTTCTCGCCACTTAACAAGCTCTAATATGCTCGCTGAGAGGAGCCACCCACAACAAAGCCTGTGTGTGCTGTATCTACATGCGGGAAAGGCACACGTAGATGAAAAACATCCCTTCATTTTTCAGGTGATCATAGCATTTCAGACTCACTCTGCCCCACTTTCAGGACCACCTTCATGCCCTGCGTGGCACAAACTCCTCCCCTCATGCTGTCCAGACCTTGGCGGGTCCCATCTGATGTAGCTGCAGGGACACAAAGACAAAATGGCATCGTTAGCGACATATACACACACACATACATAGTACAAAGTCCACAGGCACTCAAACGGAACAATGTCTTTCCGTTTCAAACAATAAATTCGACTCGTATCGTCAACCATTCGGGGGAGCCGACAAGTGACATTTGCGGAAGCGGCAATTTAAAAGCCAGACTCGAAACTTTGAAATGTCAAACTAGAAAGCCGACGAGCACTTTAATAAGTCCTCATTTTAAGCTGCTCGCTGCCATCCATTAAGAACCCCGCCGGCGTCGCTTGGACTCGACCACTTTCATTCCGGTTCAGGCTGCACAAGCCGCGCTGGATTAATACGGGGTTTGTGGCTGGCAATTTCGCTTTAAATTGAGATTTAGAACGTGTAATTGGTGGCCATTAAAAAAAACTCAGGACAGAAATGTCTTGCGAGTGATGAAAAGGCGAGCCGCAGTCGTGATTTTGCTCGATTTATTTGAGCTCAATTGAATCGGCTATTTCGGGGTTAACAACTTGCGCAGTCACCTGAATGTGTAGAACTTAAAAGTCCATGTGCACACACAATGGAGGTGTGTTGTCAACACCCCGGAAAAATTTGATTGATCAAAAACATAAATAAATAAAGAGAAATCACTCTGCATACAAATGAGGCAATCATTTAAAATGAAGCCGTTCTTTCTCTCCATAATTGAACACTGCAATGAGGCGCTCAAGAGTAAACACCTGTCCACATCAGAGCTCTTACAATGGACTTAAAAAAAAAAAAAAAATCCCACCTCCTCGCTCATCTGACCATCTGGACATGACACGCGTGCACTCATGGCTGACAATGTGGCACTCTAATGTGGCCATGACATTGCAAAGCCCCTGTCCACATCATACCTGTCACAACGGACTAGAAAAAAAAAAAGTAATCATCCCAATTTGTATATCATCAGACTTTCTGTGCATGCCGCGCGTGCACTCACGGCTGACAATGAGGCACTATAACATGGCCATGCCAATTCGAAGCCCCTGTCAAACCGAGCGCTAGCTATCAAGCCAGACTCCCCTCTTTCTTGCCTTCATTCTCTCACTTGCCTTCTCTCAGCGACATACACAGTCTTACGGCTGACAACGAGGCACTCTAAAAGGCTGTACGAGTAGGTTACCGCATTTCAAGATGAAGCAAACAAAGATCTTTTCGGAAATGACTGATGCTACAATCTATTTCGACACAAATTCACTTGATCGGGTCTTTAACAGTATCAAATCTAAACTGGGCAAATTCTTTAAAAGCGAGGAAAAAAAAATACACCGTTAAAACGTCCTCTTGCCAATGATTCCAATTACACTAAACACGCGTGACACATCCGCCATCCATCAAACCGATTTCACACTTGCGCTGAGCGCGCCTGTTTTCGAACGGACATTCACAAGGCAGTTGCACACCTCAACCTCAATCAACCATTCACAAGTCCACACAGCAGCCAATCAAAAAGCTCTTCCTCCTCCAAGCCGCCGGCCAACCCCCCTGAACGTCTTTCAAAAATGTCATTTCCCACCCCTCCCCTCACAAGAGCCATCAGCACGTTTGGAGGAAGAAAAGCGGGTGAGAGAAAAGGAGGTGTGAAGGACATGCAACTTTCCTTGTCACACCTCCTTTCTCTCTCTCTGTGCATAATGCGGAGTGTGAACGCACGAGGACGCTTCGGAAATGAAGCAAGACGAGGTCAACGCTGAAAAGCATTCTTTCGCAAATAAGGCGACGAGAATGCATTGCCAGTTCCAAATCGATTCGAGGGATAAGGCGCAGTGATGCCGTCCCACATGTGACAGTGACAACAACATTGCATTCGAACAGAATTCGAGAACGATACACGGATGTCCCCAGAATTAAAAGGTCCTGAAAAATCCCAAACCGCGATGACCTTGCTCCCGCGCCAACGATTAGACGGAGCCCAGGTGATACTGACAAAATCCTTGGAAGTGAATTGCTGAGCGAGGTGGACTAAATGGAGCCGTCCACTCACCCTCAGCCACTTTGGAGATGAATGTCCTCTGACACACGGAGAGAAGGCAGGAAGGTGGGCGGGCGGGCACGAGGGAGGCCGCGCGGGGGGCCGGCGGGCCGCGAGACGCGATTGGCCGTGACAAGGTGTTGCTGATATGATGGCGGCGAGAGGTCATGTGATGATGTCAAGGCTGGCTAAGCGGCCCACCGAGCATTTGCTTCATTAAGAGTCCTGTCATAGCCGATTCATCTCTTCAGCGTGTTTTCCCTGAACTTGGTCAACTAAAAACGATGCATTCATTTTTTTTTTTGGACACATTTATTGAATTAATTAAATAAACAGTTCATTGATTTCTTGTCATTGGAATGAATGAAAGCGTAGGCGGAGTTACTCCCTGGCGAGCCATGCGACGGGGAGATGAGTGACAAACGCAGCTCGGGGGTTGCCTGTTGGAGAATATTGGTTCCGCTTAAATAGCCGCCGTTTCCACACGGGCCCATCGCACTGACGGACGACTAGAACTTATGGGGAGCGCAGAGGAGCAGAGCTTTTTTGGACTGGTAGTGGCAGTTTGTAACGGCTGGCAGGTTTTCCAGGATGATGTTAACTTGGTCGGTCCGGGGCTTGATTAGATGCATTTGACTAAATTTGGAAGCGTTTCAGACGCAGATATCCGGTAGTCTCTCTGTGGTAGCAAAAAGATGGTCGAGGAGCGGTTTGGTTTCCTTTTCTACTTACTGTGTACAGGCCAATGAGCGACATTTGCCTTCTCGCCGCCAAGTGGCAGGAAAGCTCGATTGTAACTGAGTAACTCCTGGACAATTGCAACAGCTCCAATTGATGACAGACACTGCCCTGCGGGCCACAGGCTCAAAGCAGGAATTGTTTTGTGCGGCCCAATAGTTGCTGCGCAGCCATTTTGTTCAGAATGACTGATTTTTCCGGGAGGAGAGATATTAGGTATCAACTTATGGCCACCCCTATTCGTGTCAGGAGTTCGCCCTGCTCACCCCAGAAAAAAGTGCAGTACACTATGATATTGACCTCGTTAAACAGAAATTAATACTGTTAAACATCTTTTGTCACACTTTGCTTGAATTTCAGCTTATCTCAGCTCCTCTCAGAGGATAAAGAATATATGACTGAAAGGGCTGTTATGTGTTAGCATTAGCATTAAACCAGCGGACGAAAGACTAAACTTTGCAGTTGTTTTTAAATACACAATGTGAAAATCTTCAAATTTCATGTTTACTTTGACTGTAAACTTCAACTGCGGGTGCAATGAAGAAGCTTAAAGCTACTTTTGTTGAACAATTCCTCATCTTATTGTGAAGCATTTAAAACACTGTCATGTTTTATATAGTTAATAGTTATCGTTAATGGCCCGGCCCACAATGTGGCCCAAAAATTTGTGGCCATACTTCCAACACCATCTTGAGTTGCTTTTGGCGATCAGTGACAAGTAATGAACTCAAAAGAGGAAAAGATATGGCCGGCCCTGGCTGTGATTTGGTACGAGATTAAACGGGAAAGCGGGGAAGGAAGAAGGGAGACGGGCATGGTTGGGTGGGGGTGAGTAATTGAGACGATGATGAGCAGTGATGGGAGATGGGGTGCGACGCGCCAGAGGATCGACGAGAGAGGAAAGATGTCTCTCTGAGTACAAAAACCAAATCAGTGAAAATCAGGCTTCATCACACCGGGACACCAGGAGAGGATACAAAAAGATGACGACATCACGACTTCATGCATGCCATTAAGACACAGGCACACAGCAACAGACTCTGCACATACATACACATTTACAGCACTTGTGCAGTTTGGGGACAGAGACTCTCCACACATTGCTTTTTAGCCGCATACATATATACATACATACACACACACACACACACACACACACACACACACACACACACACACACACACACATACACATATATATATATATATATATATATATATATATATATATATATATATATATATATATATACACACACACACACACACACACACACACACACACACACACACACACACACACACACATTTGGCTAAAAAGCAAATTGTGGAGAGTCTCCGTTTCCAAACTGCACAAATGTTGTCAATTTATTTCTATTTATGACCTATTATTGATTCAGGTAAGACAATTGAGAACAGATTCTCGATTGTCCTCAATTTGCCTGTCCAAAACTCCAGCCAATTATGATTATTATGGGATATAATGATTGTCCAGCGCATGTTGTCCCCAATTGCGTCTGCCCTCCTGTTCCTACCCATCGTGCTTGTCGGCTGCCTGTCTGTCTGCCTCCAATTATCCGTTTTTGTTTTTTCTGCAGGCTTGGGTCTGTTGGGTCCGCTTGCCTCCCGCGGTGCCGCCCTCCCGGTTCTGCTGCAAAGTTTTGCGAGTTCACGGCGTGCTTGAGTGCGTGTCTGTTCAGAGAGCTGCCGTCTGTGCAGCTTCGCCTCGCGCAAAACCAACTCAGCTTCTCAAGTGGATGATGTGCGTGCCTGCGTGCATTCAGCCGAGTAGAATTTACAGTTGCCTTCCTGTTTTAATTTGTTTTGCTCTCTCTCCAGAGTGCCATGTGTGTCACATCCATGATGAAGAGCATATAACCCCTCTCTTTTCCTCTCTCACTTTCTCACCCCTGAACCGCCCACACCCACCCTTTACAAAAAAAAAAAAACAGTCTCGAGTCCTTTTCATAAATCTGCTGACGCTTTCAAACCTGACTGTGAGCATTAATGAAGCCATCATAAGCCATTAGTTTGCGGGGAAACGGAATTCGGGCTGAAACAGACCAGGCACTATTTGGTCTCCACATGGCGGAGAAGAAAAAAAAAAAAAGTATGATATTCTGTTGCATTCCATCTCGGATACACGGTGTACCATTTTTTGAAGTGCAGGGTGAAGTTTCGTCATGTTTTCCTGCAAGGGGTGGGACAGTCCTAAACACTTGTGAGCGATCATCACCGAAATGTGTGTGCACATCTCTACTCATGCCCACTTCGACCTCTGAAGTTATTTTTATATAACTGCGATTAAGATTCAGTGAGAAGCAGGTCCTCGTGAATGCATGAAATCCAAGTGGAAGATTTTTGACGGGACTTCATGGTCACAGGTTCAAACCCATATGACGCGTCACATGCCAACTAAAAACACTCACAGTCACGCAGTCCTCCCCGATTTCACACATACAGCCTCAACGCGGCAAAAAAAGAAAAGTGAGCGCTGACGCGAGGAGTGCACGGACGGGCGTGCTGGGATGCGAACGGTGAGTTCAGAGGCGCTACGTCAAACCCACCGCTGAAGGCCCCCGCGCTGCAGGATTCGGTCACGCTGTTGTTTGTCTTGAACTAAATCCGTGTCACAATACGTGTTACGGCCCAGCTTGAGCTCCGTGTGCGAGTGTGTGTGTTAATGTTCCACAGCGGCTGATGTTTCATGTCTGAGCGCAAAAGGTCACAGATGTTTTTAAATATGTTCCTGAGACCGCATTGTGAAAAATCTCCAGTCCGCGAATCCAGACACAAAATCACTCACACACCCGATGAAAGCTGCTTAAGTCGGGGATGTCCGACAACAGCGCTACATCATATTGCACTTTATAAAACCATGTAGTAATAACACAACGAAACAGAATGTAAAGAATTACACAGTTGGAGCCATGCAATAAAATCACTGTGAGTCTTCCTGGGGCGCACGTTTTAGTCACCAGAGAGTTGTGTGCTGTCAGGGAGTTTGTGGAAACACATGTGGACAGATAACATTAACATTAGGCACAGGCATATATTCTTTATCTTCTGAAAAAAAAAAAAAGACCAATATTGCTGAACTGAGGAGTTGTCACTGTATGCATGCATATACGTGTGTTTCTCTCTCTCTCTCTCTCTCTCTCTCTCTCTCTCTCTCTCTTTCTTTCTCTTTTTTTTTCTTTTTT
>CAAKHF010005723.1:3403-18933 GCA_901007745.1 Hippocampus kuda
GACAAACAACCAAGCACGCTCACACTCACACCTAGGGACAATTTAGAGTGTTCAATCCGCCTGCCATGCATGTTTTTGGAATGTGGGAGGAAACTGGAGCACCCGGAGAAAACCCACGCAGGCCCGGGGAGAACATGCAAACTCCACACAGGGAGGCCGGAGCTGGAATCGAACCCGGTACCTCTGCACTGTGAAGTCGACGTGCGAACCACTGGACTACCGGGCCGCCCTCAAACTATCAGCACATTGTGTGTGTGTGTGTGTGTGTGTGTGTGTGTGTGTATATATATATATATATATATATATATATATATATATATATATATATATATATATATATATATATATATTATATATATATATATCTTCCGAACCGCTTCATCCTCACTAGGGTATATATATATATATATATAAAAACACACACACGTGTGTGTGTATGTGTGTGTGTATGTGCAGAAACGGCTCCTCAAACATAGAACAACAGAGCAAAAATGTTCACCATAACCACCGATTTGGAGGTCCTTTTGGAAGGTTGAATAATGTGTTGGCGTGTGAGTCAGAGATGAGGAGGAGGAGGAAAGTGGAAAAGGGATGCATCCCAGTCTGCTGTGTGGTCCAAGTCCTGCATTGCTGTTTGGGCTGTAGAGGCAACAGTCGATCAAAGAATACACTCGTTTACACCGAAGGCGCCCAAAGGCTATGGCTCACAGCTCCCCTGTTGGATACTCAAGTTTGATCTTTCACTTCACCCTCTGCATATCATCTAGGGCAGATCTGAAATGGACTTTATTTACTCATTATATGCAAATCAATAACCATGCTTGAAATCATCCTCCAGACATAAATGTCCACAGACATAAATATCCTAGATACAAAAAGCAGCCTGATCAAATGCCAGAGTGGTGCAATTTATAAGAACAGAAAGGAAAAAAAATCCTTTCAATATTTTTTTTGTCCGATAACTGGTGCAAAGCAGGTGAAAAAAAGAAGAAATCTTGTCGAGAGGAGAAGTAAAAATAAGTCACTCAGACAATGTGGTTGCACAAGTGCACATGCTCTCTTCTAACTTGGGATGGGGATGTGTTCAGAATTATCCAAACACATTGTTAACACACTGTTAAATGGGGCTCAGCACACAGCTGTCACCACTTCAAGAGTCTCTCATTAACCCCAAATAATGTTCAGATGTTCTAGTATGCTTTTTATAACTATTTTTTTCATTTCTAGCATCCATCCATTTTCTAATCCGCTAATCCTCACGAGGTTCACGGGCTCATCTTTGGGTACACTCTGAACTGGTGGCCAGCCAATCACAGGGCACACAAAGACGAACAACCATCCGTGCGCACACTCACACCTGGGGACAATTTGGAGTGTTCCATTAACCTGTAATGCATGTTTTTATAATGTGGGAGGAAACCGGAGTACCCGGAGAAAACCCACGCAGGCACAGCGAGAACATGCAAACTCCACCCAGGAAGGCTGGAGATCGAACCCTGCACCTCTGTACTGTGAGGCTGACGCTCTAACCAGAATCATTTCTAGCAAAGCCTGAAAATTTGTGCTAACACTGATCCCAAATCCCCCAAAAAAAGAAATTGTGTGTCTGTGTGCGTGTTATTAATATTTTTGTGTTTAGTGTACACTGCACCCTCAGCATCCTATCAGTTTTACTTTTACAAAAAAGTAATTTAAAAAATTACATTTAAAAAAGCCGGTCACGTTGAACCTACGGTGGCGCGTGACCTTCATCACCGAAGGTTGTTTGCGGTCAGTGGTCTGTAATTCCAATTTACGATCAGAGCCGTTGCAATATCTCTTTTTTTCCAATTAGTTTCATCTGCAATTGACCGATGACACTGGCAAAGAATTGGAATGTAGAGCACCAGGAGAAGCTTTTTAAAATGGTACACGTGAGCTACAATAGTGATGTTCCTGCATTTAACACACAGCAAAAGTGCGTCCCATGCCTCAGGTCGCCCACTAAGGTAGGCGGTGATTTCCTTTTCACAAATTCACAAACTCTGGTATCTACTTTATTTTTCTGTTTCGTTCATGTTACGGGCCGTGATGGCTGTTGCTCATCATGGCATGCGCCGTAAACAGTCGATCGCCAAGATTGGTTGGCCTGAAACGTAAATCTTTGGTCAAAAAAGGTTGGGCACCCCTGTTGTAAAAAATGCTGGGGTCGACATCCCTTTTAACGCAGCTTGCATCCCACATGAGCGAATCTATTTATGATTTGGGTCGTAGAAGTAAAACTTGATTTTCAACACTTGGGTTTGAGCTGTATTATGAAGCCTATGTGCATCTGCAGATTAAGCCTGCTCAAATGAGAGGTAAAACGTTTCAGAAAAGAGTCGGTTGTGAGTGGTTCAATGCCCTGTGAGCGCTGGGCTTCCATATATGATGGGAAATATTTTTAAATGATTTATCTTGATCTCATTTGTCTATATGACAAAAACCTGGCAGTCAATAGACTTTTTGCATCCACTGTATTTGATACAGTCACTTAACTTAATTGCAAATTGGCATGTTTTGTCAGTCCTCTAACAGCAAGCCGGGAGAAATTAACTCTTTACTGCCATGAAAAGGTTGCGGAGATATGTTTGTTCGCTTGACTGTATTTGTGTGCGTGTGTGTTTTGAGTTTTTGTAGAATTACACTCACCAGCCACTTCACTGATATTCAATGATGCAGTGCAGTTCTATAGTATTTCAAAGTTTATATGATAATAAAGGGGGGGGAAAAACACAGACCCCGCCCCACTTGAGAACATGTAATGTTCTCTTCTCTTCCATCTAGCTCAACAAATATAATCTAAAGGTATTGTCATTTGTGATCCTGCTGAATAAGCATCAGAGAAGCAGCAAGCTACACCCCCTACCCTTCCCAAACCTGCTGTTACCATAGAGATTCCTCCAACCACAGTCTTCAGCTTGTCACTTTTTCCTTCAGACTTTGCAAGCCTAACCGAATAAGCGAGCAGACTGACTTCACCGTGTAATAGGCAGAGTCCGTAGTTACTTCATATCAAAACTTCTACGGTCTTGTCATTGATGGGTGTAACGTGAAATCAACCTGACAGTAGAGGCAGTCTAAATGCCACCGCCGGGAGTGAGGGCAATCTGCTCATGGGTATGCAACAGTAAGCTGAGCAGTGAGCTGAGACGCAAAGTGAGACAAAGCATCGCAGTCGTGACCAAAAGGAGAGTTGACTCTTCAAACAACAGGGCTGCTCTGCTGCAACAACACTATGTGGTCATTAAAGAGTGGTATCAGGCAATCGAGACAGCATGCCGGGATGGTCAACGAGACTATGCTCTGCAGCTAAATCCATTGATCGGATTCTGCTTTCAACTGCCTATTTTAAGTAAAACAACACGGCACTTACTCAGGACTGCTGCAGCTGAAACCTTTTACCCGGGTGTTCCTTAAAGACGGTGCCTCCTCATCCGGTACAACCGTTCATGTGGGGTCACTGTCAGAAGCCACCAGCTAGACTGAAAGCTTCGCTGGTTCATCAAATTTGTGGATGTCATCCTCAATGAGGAGAGAGAAGAGAGGAGAGAGTGAGCTCGACTCCTGAGCGCGGTTTACAGGGAGACCGAGAGGAGGAGAGGGTGGGGAGGGAGGCGTGCGGGTGGGAGGGGGGGGGGGGTAGCATCATGTGGAAATGCAGCAGATCTGTGATCACACAGCGGTGGCTCTCCCTCTCTCTTCTGTATCACTGTCTCACCCTTTACCACTCCCACTACCACCACCACCCCCGCTCTAAACTATTTGGTCGCTCTCCATGCTGCGGCAGCTGTCACTAATCATATTCATGTATGCAGCTTGAAATGCTGAGCCATACGCTGAGCCAACAGCGAGCACCCAGTCGTTGCAAACTAATGTAAGCTGTCAAAATTACAGTAGTTTGCAGGCAGCAGCGATGCAGTAACAGACTGTAATTTTCTATATTAAGTGACTGCATCTGTAATTTTAAGTATAATACTGGAAATAAATATCCAATTAGTTGCTGTATTTTTGATAACTGAATACGGTATGCAGTACTGTTGATGGGTGTAACGTGAAATCAACTTGACAGTAGACATGTAGACAGTAGCGATGGCTGTTTGAAAGTTCTCTATAAATACAGTTGAGTATGTTACTGCTGCTTGTAAAATATTGTAATTTATGATACAGTAAAATACTGTAATTATTATGTTTTTTACAATAGCTGTATGTTTGCCCCATGTTGACTGTATTATTTCCTCAGAATTTCAAAATAAAACCCTAACAATGTTTTTTTTTAAATTACTTCTAATTTGCACATTTTGAACCAATTCAAACCATTCCAACTGGAAAGTGTTCAGCTCATCCCTATCAGATATTTGTCAGAATTTCAAAATAAAATCCCAAATTAAGAGTTTTATTCTTTATTTGTTTTGCCTTCTAACATGCACATTTTTGGACCGATTCAAACAGTTCCATTTTTGAACTATTCAGGTCATCCCTACCACAAGATTGTGTACATTTTCAGAATAAAAGCTAATAATAAATATTTGTTTGTTTGATTTGTTTTGACCCCTAATTTCCATATTTCTTGATCAGCTCAAGCCATCTTAAATTTAAGCTGTTGAGATCATTTCTATTAATTTCACTATTTCTACGAACTTTTTTGTTCTGAATAAAAGCCAGCAATTAAGATTTGGCTGGTGACCAGTTCAGAGTGTACCATGCCTCTCAGTCAACTGGAATAGGGACCATCTTACCTGTGACAAGACAAGCGACACAGTCCATAGATGGAAGGATGGATGGATGGATGGATAAACGGATGGATGGATATTCACACCCAAATTGTTACCTGACCTGCAAAGACACACACATCCACACCCACACACACACACACACACACACACACACAAACACACATACACACACCCACGCGCACACACTTTATCTGCAGAACAACAAACAGCCATTGTATGAAGAAACAGTCATGGTCATGCTTGACTCACTCACTCAGCCGCCCACTGCTACAGTTGAACATGTGGTCAGCTGAGCTGTCATTTACTGGTACGAGGTATTTACTTTAGAAATGATGGGCTCCAATTTCTGGTGGGATTCTGATTAGTGTAGTAGGATACGCAGTAGAAGCAAACCACTGTGTGACGTCTGAGAGGTTGGCACACTTTCTTTCGGATACAAGTTGAAAAAAAAAACAATGGCCAGCCTTGTTTCTCATATTTTGGTTTCATATTCTACGAGACAAAAATAAATCTCAAGTACAGTAGCAGCAAAACAGAAGATCGTGGAATCATTATAAGGGGAAGTCAAGTCAAAAATGTTCTTGACAATAACATGTTCTATTTCCCACCTCTACACTAAACAGGTGGATTAAGGTGAATGTGTCATATCCCACAAATGCAATATTAATTATAATACCATTTTTAGAAAATTGGAGCCGTATAGAACATACAAATAAAAGCAGACACATGCACAGATAGAGCAGTGGAGCTCAAGCAAGTGGCCCTTTTTTTTGCAGGAGTGTTTGTTTGATTGGTTGGTTTTGCTGGAGTACAATTATTGCTGTTTTAAAAACAATGTTTAAACTAAGAAGAATAAAAAAGATCATGTCATCATTATCAGTCTCCCTATAAGGTGTTTTGATGTTTGATTGGCTGTCAATGGAGTTGTAGTAAGAAGTCTGCCCCTTTGATTTGGGGTGCGCCCCCTCGCCCTGCCTCCTACTCCTCCACTTTGCTCCCACGCAGGCGTCACACTTGTTGAACCCGCTTGACTTTTCAAGGGACATCCATGCATGGCACAACACCTGCACATTTTCTATTAATGAAATCTGTGACTTTAAAACTTTGTCCAGCTATTTATTGACCTTAGACAAGTTTAATCAAGAGAGATTAGGTTAGAAATATACACAGCTGCAGCAGCAGCAAACTAACCGACAGACATACAAAGAGACAGAAAATTCTATGATGGGAAGTCAAGCGAAAATTTTGGGCTGACAATAACATGCTCAGCCCCATTTGTCGAAACACGGCCTTCCAATTAATACTGTATTGTGTTTGTGGAGTCCATCTCAGTGGGCAGCCATTTTGTCACTTGCTATCGAATGAAAATGACATCACAGTGAAAAAGGGCTCAGGTAACAACAAACCCAGCTCACCTATTTTTTGATTTAAAGTCAAATGACTTTTGCAAGCTAAACCATGATTGCTTGTTACCTGAGCTACTGTGATTTGAACTAGTCTGGATTTGATTCCCAGATGTCAATTTACTGTACTTTTGTGCTGGTGTTTGTGGAAGTAAATGTTCATTTATTTAACAACGAAATCTAAACATTATTTGAATAATACCTTTGACAAATAAAAAAACATTATGAATCTAAAAAAAAACTGAGCCAAAGAGTAACAATAAAAGGTATAACACTTCACAGTTACGTAATACACAGTCGAAATAATACAAATAATGATCTGTTGCGTACAAGAGCCATTGAAAATGGGGAACTTATCCACTCTTGCACAGATACAACTTTGAAGGACCCACTTCGGAAATGTAACATGGATTTCACGTGAATAACTGCTCGATAGTTCTGACCCAAATTGTATTTTGAAGAATATATTGGATGCCTTATTTTTTTCCATTTATTCAGAGCAAAGTTTCAATAAGCTTTAACTTGGGCCACGTTATTTTTTTGTCTGTAATTCATTCATTTCTTCAATTTCATAATTTGTGTGTCAAATACTGTATACCCTACTTTTTTCCTTACATTTTTGAAAAAGTTAGGCCAAGTTTGCCCTTTTTTTTCCTTGAGCACCTGCCCTTCAAAATGTTTGTGGCCATGCCTTAATTTTATTTTATCTTTGCCTCTTCATCCTTGTGAAAAAGTTAGAATCCTGAGCAGTGTGATTTATCTTGTGGAATTAAGGTGAATGTGTCATTCAATAGAAACCACACTTTGCGAGTCATGTGTTCAGCGGGAATCACTTTTAGACCGTTTCAAATTGTTTATTTTAGCTATTAATGTTTTCCATTTGGCAAAAATGTTCGTACACACTGTATTTCTATGTCATGGCTCTTTTGTAAGCGTCCCAACAAGGTACAACAAGTTAGTATTATTCACTATAAGTACTAATATTGAAACACTGCCACCCAATGGCAAGAATCGGACATACATGTATGTTGGTTATGATTTGTTGGCCAACCATTTGAGTTCAAAGAGGCTTTGTCATACAATAGACTGAAGAAAATTGATTTATGTTTCGTATGTTTTAGGGGCAGACTGCTACCCAATCACGAAACACTCAGCACTCATGGTACTCAATGTGTCTGTCAACCAGTCATGCATAGTGATGGTGAAAAAAAAAAGAAAAGATTTTGATCTTGCAGACAAGCTGACAAAAACATCAGGTCACTCGGGAACTTTGTGGTAAATAACTGTGACCATTTTTTTCTAATGTACAGCAAAACTGATGTAAATATCAGAACGTTTTACACAAATCTGAACCATCTACTGTACCATTATTATGGCAGTTTTCTTTTGAAAGCATGAAGTGAGTGTAATAGCTCGTTGTTTCACGGAGGGGGAGCTACAGTCCATGCGATGTGATCTGTCAGTGTATGCAGGTGCAAGAAAAATATCTGAACTGCATTGGAATTATAGTACCTGGATTTCTGATTAAAAGTCGGACACATTTTGATCAGATTCCTCTAAGTCACAGTACGACAGACAGACAATACCCCACAAACTATTACCCGTATAGATTTACATGTTCCACAGTGCAGGGTGGATAACGTATACTAATCTTGAGTTTTAAGAACCCTTTTTCCGACCTTCGCAGCAATAATCTCAACAATTTCCTGATGTTACAGATCAGACCTGCAAAACAATCAGGGGGATATTTTGGACCATTCCTGTTTGCACAACTCTTTGGCATAGTAATATTCTTGAGATGTCTTGTGTGCTTGTTTTCATAAGGTTACGCCGTAGCATCAAATGCAATTTATTTTTCAGATGGCAAACTGTCCAAGTCCTGAAGGAACACAACATTTAATGTTTTGTGCAGTATTCGTTTCAGCGGGCTGTTGTTGTCTATTGTTGCGATTTAGATGATCTCATCACATTTGATGACTAGTTTACATAGAAAATCAGGTAAAAGTTCACATCCTTTTTCTTGAAACTGAATGTAGTGTGGGCGGCCCAGTCGTCCAGTGGTTAGCACGTCGACTTCACAGTGCAGAGGTACCGGGTTCAATTCCAGCTCCGGCCTCCCTGTGTGGAGTTTGCATGTTCTCCCGGGGCCTGTGTGGGTTTTCTCCGGGTACTCCGGTTTCCTACCACATTCCCAAAAACATGCATGGAAGGCTGATTGAACACGCTAAATTGTCCCTAGGTGTGAGTGCGCATGGTTGTTCGTCTCTGTGTGCCCTGCGATTGGCTGGCAACCGGTTCAGGGTGTCCCCCACCTACTGCCCGAAGATGGCTGGGATAGGCTCAAGCACCCCCGGCGACCCTAGTGAGGATTAAGCGGTTTGGAAAATGGATGGCTGGATGGATGGATGGATGAATGTAGTGTTTGTATGTTTGCCTTGTTTGCTGTTGATATACTGTCGCTCTGCTAGGGCTAAAATGCAATGATTTATATTTTTGTTGACATTTCTCTCCTTTATTTTAATCTACATAACTCAAAAAGCATTGCACTAATGAAGATAATGTGCGCTTTGGATGAGCTCAGAGGAAATGACCCATGATGTGTCTATCCCCCCACAGGAGACCAGCAGGCAGTGACCCACTTCTTTTGTGTGGTCTTCATCAGCTCAAGAGGCTTTGTTTGTAATCATTCATCGGTGCCCACCCGCCACATTCTGACCTCATCCCTACCCCTTCAGCCTTCACCCATACACATGCTGCCATAACTGAATGAATTATTAGTGCTTTTATCACTTTTCTGTCAATGAAAAATGCACAGATTTTTATTAAAATTATTGTTATTCTGTATTTTCCATCAAACCACAACCTAGACTTCCTTTCAAAGGCATTGGAACGATGAAGCAAATGCCTTTTTTTTTTTTTTACTGTACCTCGAAAGCGCTTACGTTTGACATGAAAACTTCTTTGCAATTTTCTTCTAAAGAAAAAAAAACATCTAAATTCATCCAGTAGAAACTGTGGGTGAGGAGGACAAAGTCATGTGGCTGTAAATAGTGTATAGGTGTTTAGAGAAAAAATTAAGACTACCCTAATTAGTTAAATATGACATCTATGTGGTTTGTCGATTGTATGAAATAGTCATTTGAAATGGTAAAGGGAGGAAAATGAGCCCATCAGAATTATGTCTTGTTGTGAAATTGATGCACTACTCATTCACTCTACAACCACATTTTGTTTCCTCTTTAAATCAAGTACAATGCTCATGAATTTAAAAGATTTGTTGCACTACTTTAATAATTCACGCATGGGTGCACAGTAGAATGCACTAATAGATTTAAGCTTAGAAGACTAAAAATGTGTGCTAGTCTTAACCAGATCCCTATTATGATTCAAAAGGAAATGGGGCTCAGTGATTGGCTGGCAGGATGGGAAACCGGAGACCTAGACACACTGGTGACTGCCATAATGGATCACCCCCTTGTATTTGTTGATTCAGTTAAACAGTTTATTCAACACAGCTAACCATCAGACATGTTGACTCAGTGCAAGGCATCAGAGACCCATTTTTGTAACATGGTTAAGACAGTGTTTGACAACTCTATGGGTTAGTAGCCAACACAGCGACTGAGGTTCAAATCCTGGTCAGAGCAAATGGTAATGTTTGCCTTAGGTAAAACACACATATGCCCTGGTCCCTTAACCTGGATAAAAATGGGTGGCTGTGGAAACTGTACCAAAGAAATGTGGTGTATTGGTACCTTGCAGTGGTGACCTCTCTGACTGGGATAAACTGAAAGGCACTTCTTCCATTTGTTACACACACACGCAAACACACACACACACACACATTCGTATGGATGCCATTTAAAAAAAAATACTGCTTCCTATTTCCCACGCTGTTATGGCGGACTACAGCTCCCCCATGCGCTCCTCGTGCATATCATTGGAGGTCATACACAGCTGTGTGAGAAGCACCAAAATATGGCGCTATCATATTCAGCCAATGAGGTGGCAACTTGTAACAGGTTGCATCTGACGTCACTGACGCGGCGAGAGCGCGCATTCAATAGGGGCACGAGAAAAGATAGAGCGGGCGGTGAGGTGTTTTCGCAATGTCTCCAGTGTAACCGGCTAACAGTAAAATGGGGGAACCGGAGTCCAGCGACGGGATGGGCGCACAGCGACAGACTGCAGTGAAGAACTCATCGATGTGGATTAACACTATGATAAAACATTTGTTCTTCCGCACGTTTGAGACTAGCCAGTGACTGAGCAGTCCAGGAGGGAGGCGTTGTTCGCTGTGATTCAGACTCAAGCAGAGCTGGCTCCAACTTAACGACGAGGAAGGGGCTTCAACAAGGATGGATGAATTTTCCATTACAGGCCACTACGGTCAGCCCAACCCGGTCCGAGTAGGGTGGGTTCGTTCGGCTTAAAAAAAAAAAAAAAAAAACGAAAACAAAAAAATAAATAAAAAGCAGCCGGTTCCTATCTGGCGGCTCGTCCTTCGTCCCGCCGGCCGTGGAGTTGAGCCATGTCTGCGTTCTGCTTCGACCTGGGCACGTCTGGCGTGGCTTCAGCACCGTTGGAGCTGGACAGCGACTACATGGAGCCGTGCCGCAAGCCCGCAGCTCACGAGCCCGGAGGCTGCCCGGCTAACCCGCTGCGCCACGCCGGCTCCGGCTCCGGAGGCCTCGGCGTGGCGTTGGAGGAGGAACTGGCCATGCTCAGCGACGAGCAGGATAAAGCGGAAGAGCTGTCGGTGGACCGTAATGCCGATTTGCTGTCTCTCATCCGTCAGAAGGAAAAAGATTTGGTGTTAGCTGCCAAACTGGGCAAAGCTTTACTCGAACGAAACCAAGATTTGACGAAGCAATATGAGAAAATGCACAAAGACCTCAACGACAAATTAGAGGTAATAAAAGTGATTCATCAACAGAAAATGCTCTTAGATCTCGATGATGTACTTGCAATGACCAAGGTTTGTTAAAAGTAATGTTATACAATTGAGCACAGCATCATAAAAGACTAATTTTCTTTTGGGATTATTGTCCTAGTAAGTGGTACTGTATTTTTTCAGTTCTGTTTTGTTTTTGTTTAACATTGCGCCATAACTATGACAAAAGTAATCTCAAGGGCCAATTTGATTAGTTCTATGAAAGCTTGCTTCTTATTTCAATGCTTTCTGAACCTGTTCCATTTACAACAAGAGTTATCTGAAGTCACTTTTTCATGGCCTTCTTGGACAAAGGTGCCCATCTGCCTTGATTTACTGGTAGGCCTACCAGTAAATCATAACTTTGGTCAAACTTCTGGTCTAATTTATCCCGAATTGTATCAGTGACCACCTATTTAGTACTTTGACAATGGAATACCATGCTGCTTTGTTTCCTTTTTTTCTCTTATTCTCCACTCTAGCTAATATGTAGACTGAGAAAAACAAGACTAATCCCTTCACTGTACACAGCTCACTGAATCTACTGTACATCTGCTCAGCCCTTTGATCCATATTCATCCTCATGATGCAGCTCAGAATTAATCTGCTTCCCAATATCAGACCCCTTGAAGTTGTTTTGGGGTTGAACTTGTTTTGTTGCATCTGTTTTGTAATTCTTTGTTTACCATCTACTCCATTTTATCCAGACAACAATCGATGCATCTAAATTGTGAGATAGCCATTGTTAATAGCCAAGTGACCAACTGGTCACTGCTATGAAGAGACAAGGACGATCTTTGTTCAAATAATATTTTTTAAAAATGACACATTAAGGGGAAACAAAGAGACTCAAGTGTCAAGTTGAAGGAAGCAAAAGCTAAGTTTGTCGTCCCCCTTCCTTACAATCCAAATTATTACCAATAAAAACTTTGTATGAAATGACAATTTAGTGCTTGTTTTGGAAAAACAAACACATTTCAATTTCTGTAGAAGGAAAAACTGGATTTTACTTTACATGCAGTTCTGTCATCATTTTCCAGTGGTGAAGGACCTCCTTTTCTTAACACACTCCAAACTGTGATAGACCATCTAAAATACCGTGTGCTATTTATAACATACTGTATGTTTTCATGGATGTCGGCACTACAGCTATAATATCTAATCTTGTGCCACTTCTCTTCCGGCAGCACTTGGAGCAGGAGAAGCATGACTTGCGTTGGCGTCTGGAAAATCGAGAGGGGGAGTGGGAGGGCCGCGTGGCCGAGCTGGAGACTGACATCCAGCAGCTACAGGGAGAATTGGAGCAACACCAGGTTCAGCTGAGAGAGGCTGACAGGGACAAAACTAAGGCCATCAGTGAGCTATCTGAACAAAACCACCGACTTCTCGAACAGCTTCGAAGGGTGAGAAATAGTCCATGTGTGTATTTGTGTCTGCATGTGCAAGCGTGTACTTCAGATGTAACAGCTCAGGCAGCGTGGAAGATTTAATTAGTCTGGGCTTTGTGTCACATGGCCTTAAGCGTTCTTCCACGCTACAGAAAACCCCATACAAAGAAAGTACACATGTGTTCATGTGTTCCTGGGTTGGCTGTCGGGGTCCCTCAGCGGAATTTAGGTCTGCCTGCATGACATAAGATGCGCAGCCAGATGCACATTGGGATAAATTGCCTTCAGCCCTGCGTTCATACTCCACCCAAAGTCATCAGTGTGAAAGGTGTGCTTTTGAAGCTTATCATGTCGAACAATTCCGAGCGATTGCCCTGCACACTGCAAAACCACTCTGCATATTGACAGGTATTTCAAGGCAGTAATAATGAATTGCATTAGTAGGAGATCGTCCCAGGTAAGGTTCACCTACTCAGCAGACACTTGCAGTAATTTGGCTTCATTTAATGGCTGACGAGAGATAAGATATGGAAGACGTGTTAAAATCGGCCCCTGCAATCAAAACAGTTCAATTGTGACCAAGTGGGGAATGATTTTGTCCATATGCATTAAATGTTAAGTCATGGGAAATAATGAAAACATAGGAACTGGGAAGCCTCGCACCCACAGGTGATTGAACGTTGTTGAGAAAACTAGATGGCCAAAAATAGAAAACAAAATTCTTGGGTCAAGGTGTGACCGTCACAAAACATTTCTAAAAACAATGAAATCATCTTTCAACATTCTGAACTGTAATGAAAAATGAGGAAAGATCCTAGAATTTGCAACTTACCTCATTTAATTTAGAACATTCTCAACTAGGGGCATTCGGGAAGACCTCATGCGATAATATTGTAATATTCAAATCCAAAGTCTTTTTCATCCAAAATAACATCAACAGAACAAACTTTGTCATTTCTATTTGAATATTTTGTAGCTGAAGGTAGCTGGAGGAAAGCTACACAAGCACGAGCATAAGATGAAAACTCCTAACAGGAAGGCCATAGCTGAGATCGAATTGCCCAACCTCAACTGAGAGGCAGACATCCTGACCACGAGTACACCATTCTGCCACTTTACAAACATATCCCTCCCCACCACAAAATTGTGTTGGAATTCTCAATAGTTGGACCTTAGGGGCATCCTTACCATCCTAGAGCAAAGGTGTGATGTCACACTTCAGCACATAATTTGTCCATGCTTGGACCCAGCATTCTGCTGTCTTTCCCTTGCCTGCCTGCCATCCATGGCTGGGAGGCCAGTAAAGGGTATAAATGCCACATGGCAAAATGCCTTCGAGCTTTAGTCCCCAAAAGATAGCGTGCACATCTTAATCTCTTTTGCAGTCGTGTCTGTGGCCTTGTGTGTACATTGATCCTTCTCCTGGGAAAAGAGGTTCTGCGGCTTGGCACGTGCTGATAAGATTGACTGACCTGCATTTTAAATTGTATCTTGCTCCTGGGATTCCTCTCATCTTGGTCAGATACTACTATTACTACTACTACTACTGCTACTAATAATAATTATTATAATTGCTATTATAATTATTACCAGTGCTTGTCGCAATGGCTTCATCATATTTTATGAAAGAAGAGTGCAGGACCAATCTGTTGCTGTAAGGAAATTGTTACGGTTACCGTTATTGTGTGACATTCCCAAGAGTTAGTAGACTGCATCCCCTCAGATCTCACGATTCATTTCCTTTGAGCAAGAAAATGGGTACCTTGCATAACAGAACAAATGAGGTCAATCACGATGCTTGCCTGTTCCGCCCCTTTACTGCTTTTCTAATTGGCTTGCTTCCCCAACCCCCACCCACCTCTCTGCTGCTCATTACTCAGCAATGGGCTGCCACCAAGTGATGTCGACTGTTTACAAGTCTGATTGGATGTTGAGAACATAAACACCCCCCAGGGGAACTGCTTGTACAAGACATGCTCTATTTTCATTTGGCGCAACTATTCTCCTGTGCTACTTGTCGACTCTTTGAAAAAAAACATCTGATCAGTATCTAATTAATTTCCATCTCTGGACCAATAGGATCAACTGTCCTCTTTTTCATTGGCCACCATCAGCAACAAGAAGCTATGCAGGCCCTAGCTAACTAACTAATGAACATCATAATTACTTTAAAGATAGCAATTACCTTTGTTAACCATGATAATGCGATTTCTGCTAAATCATTCATGTAGGTAAACCAACCAATGGCTCGATTCCACACCTTGCTTCTTTAGAACAACACAATACTGCATCAAACATGTATGTATACAATAGTCAGATGGACTCAGTGAAATTCCTTTAACACTCTCAATGTATTTAATGGCAGGTACCCTGTGAGGTATGCCTGTTTCCTTGTTTATGATAGTAATAATAATACATTTCATTTATAAGCGCCTTTCAAAACACTCAAGGACACTTTACAATCAAAACAAGAACAATAAAACCACAGATAAAATTATAAATAATAAAAGGAGAGATGAATTTAAACTGAATATGCAATTTTAAATAGTTGACGCCGGCAACATCGCCATCGCAAGCCGGCCAACACGCCGTGGTCCGCGGATCGGCCGCCGTTTCTGCCGTTGTGCAAAAGCTTTCCAACAAGTAAACAACTGGGCACGAACCATGGAGCAACACTTTTTTGTGACATGCTCCACATTCAATTTGTCCAGGATCCAAGTTTTAGATGTTAACCTTTTAAAACTAGGCATTTATGCAATCAATGCAAAAAAAAACACCTCAAAACTCACTTGTATTCTTTGGCATTTGACTTAGCATGACTCAGATTTGTTCTTGGTTTTGCAGTTCGGTGCTTTCTACCGTCTTTGTTACCGATTTGTGGCTTTACTGTTGTATATGTTAGTTGTTCCATGTACAGCACTTTGTATGCAGCGATGGCTGTTTGAGAGTGCTCTATAAATACAGTTGAGTTGAGAATAACTCGATAACAATTCCATAGAGCAGTTAACAGGACAATCACTACAATGGCTTTGCTCTTGACCTTTAAGACATC
>CAAKHF010005725.1:2907-13083 GCA_901007745.1 Hippocampus kuda
CAGTAAATATTGTATGTTGTATGTATGTGTGTGTGTGTGTGTGTGTGTGTGTGTGTGTGTGTGTGTGTGTGTGTGTGTGTGTGCGTATGTCAGTGTTTGCCCGTTTTAAAGTCACTTAAAATATAAGGTGCATGAGTGAGGGAAGGAGGGAGGAGTCTAACTGTTTGAGTTCCTCACTGAGCGTCATTCTGTAGCTTGCACTACTGGAATCAAGAACTCAGAACTTTGTGCACTTTTGGGCACACAACAGCTGACTGAGGATACAAATGACAACAAAGTGATCGTATTTTTCTGCTCTACCTGGGTGAGTGAGCTCCACAATCTGGAGAAAATGTCTTGTTGGAAACAGAGCACCTGTTCAACACTTGGCTGACACAATTGCAAGTCATTACCCTCTTCAATTTGCACTTTTCGACCAGCTCTGATGTAACAGTTTTCTTTGCTTAACGTGGCGTTGCCTGCATCCGTAATCCGCTCAGCCACCAACAAGCAGCACAATGTGACATTCCTTGTGGTCCGAGTGTGGCGAGACTACGTGGCATGTGGTCAAAGCGTGCATTTTAGGCGCAATGTGTGTGTCAGAGAGGGACCGAAAGCACAGGTGCGCCTTTTGTTTCCCGACTGGCGCTCTCACACTTGTTAACACCAAGTTAACAAGACTCAGGTCCAGACAGCAGGGCACATTCCTGTAGTGGCACAAACCAAGGAGGTGAATCAAAGTGTTTCTGCCGGGCGGCGCTGCCTCTGGCTACTGTGCACCCTGCCACTCAAGCCAGGGTGCTTTTAATGAGATGCTCCAACCTAGCAACGGCTGTGTTAGGGTAAAGCTCTCAGAGTGGTATCATTAGTTATACTGTCAATGAAATGTAAGAAGCTGCATTTCTCTGCAATCGTGTGTGAATATGGCACTCGAAGTCACATCGTTTGACACAGACATACATCCTGTACCTTCAACTCTGAATTCAGCAATATGCTGTACATTCATTGCCAAGCTGTTTATCATTCTACAAAATTTAGTTTTTGTTCAGTGTTTGAAACTTTTGCTCGTTTCTCTATTTACAAAAGCGCACAGTAGTGAAACTATGGCTGCGGCAAACGTCTTCTACCAGTGTGGCTTTCAGCTGCAGACCAGATTGGCGTGTGATACATTAAAAACAACCCCCCAGACTGGGACAGGCTCCCCCCTTGCCATCCTCGAGGGTAAAAGTGGCTTCTGGGACACAGTCTGCATCCTGGTGCTTTCTATGTGTGGGATCCTACATAATTTTTTTTTTAAAAAATGGTTCTCCTGCAAGTTTTCTCATGATCTCAATGTGACCGTGGGAGGCAAGATGGGGCAAGCACACAGCGTAAAACAAATTCCTGAGGCTGTCCTCGGAATTGATCCGTCATTTCAGAGCCCCTTTTTTTAGAGTCTGCTCTCTCAAACACACCATGGATCTGTTTCCACTCAGACGGTGGCAAGTGCTGTTGTCTTTAATTACGGTCAGCTCGTAAAAATAGTATCTGACTATATGAATCTGCGTCTTTTTTTTTTTTCCTGTTTCAGACATAGACATTGACATAGAGATTCAAGTGCAGGAAATATAGAGTCACTGCTCTGATGACACTGAGGTTTATAAACACACACACGTATTAAATAATATGTATGAAGGTGCAACACAGTTTAATGTCACCTGTGCTGACATTTGTCAACTTTTAGGTTGCGCAAAGGATGCAATATTATAAGTTATTTGCTACACAAAGGAGGAAACACGCGAGTTGACTTTTTTATCATAATGTGTAGAAAAACTTAAATAGTGATTAGCACTTTAGTGTGTTGGATCATCAAGTGTGCTGTGGGAAATTGTCCAATTACACTTTGTTGGCATGTCATTTTCCTCAAAATTATTAATTTCCTGAAAATAATGAATCATAAATAATGCAATCAACAATAATGGACCAGCTCTACACCTTTCTCAGGGTCCTCGAGGGTGTGTGGGAGTTCACCTAATTAGTCTACATGTAATTTGTGGACTTGGAGAAGGCGTTCAACCGTGCCGATCGGGGAGTTCTGTGTGGGGCCGGGGGGTGCTTTGGGAGTATTGGGTACCAAACTCCCCGAAACAAGCTGTTACTTCCCTGTCACGACCGATATCCGAGTTTGGACTGCATAGCCAGCAGTAAGTCAGATTTATTTCCTGTGATGGTTGGACTCTGCCAAGGCTACCCTTGGTCGATTCTGTTCATTAGCTTTAAAGACAAAAGTTTCTAGGTGCAGTCGAGGTGTTAAGGGGTCTGGTTTGGTGGCCTCGGTACTGTATCTCTGCTTTTTGTAGATAATGTGGTATGTTGGGGAGAGTGGCAGAATACACACTTCAGGTACTGATGGCTTCGTCAAGCAGAGCAGTTTGCAACCAAGTGTGAAGCGATTGGCATGCAATTCAGCATCTCCAAATCTGAGACAACGGTCCTCGGTCGGAAAAGGAATAAGATCCTGCCCCAAATGGAGGAGTTGAAGTATTGTGGGGTCTTGTTCACGACTGAAGGAAGAATGATGCAGTGATACGAACTTTGTATTAGTCCGTTGTGGTGAAGAGGGAGCCGGAAGGCGAATTCATCGGTCGATTTACATTCCTATCTTCATCTATGGTCCAAGTCGTTCATCGTGACCGATAGAACAAGATCCCAGACACAAGCAACCGAATTGCAGTTCCTCCTCAGGGTGTCCTGACTCTCCCTTCCAGATAGGTTGAGAAGTTTGGTTATCTGGGAGAGATTCAGACTTGAGCTGCTACTCCTCCGCATTAAGAAGAGCCAAATGAGGTGGCTCGGGCATCTGATTAGGATTCCTCCTGGACTCCTGCTTGGTGTGGTGTTCTGGACACATCCCACTGGGAGGAGACCCTGGGGAAAACCCAAGAGAGCCTATGTCTCCGGGCTGGGCTGGGAATGCCTCGGCATCCCCCTACAAGAACTGGAAGAAGTGGCTTGGGACAGAAAAGTCTGGGCTTCCCTACTAAAGCTACTGCCCCCGTGACCTGACCCCGGGATAAGCGAAAGTAAATGGATGGATGGAAAATAATCCGGATTTGTTAATCTGTCTATGGCAGTGATGTATATTGACAGTAAGAACATTTAAATACCCCTCCCCTACATGGAGGAAAGTGCGACATGGAATTAACCTGCTATTCACGTGTTGCCCTTCATACATCAGATTAATAGATTTGTGTCAATTTAATAGGCCCATATGTCACACGGAGGAAGTACTGTAAATTTGGAAGACAATTGTCATGTGATGACACCATCACTATTTCAAAATGTCGACGGCTAAAATGCCAATCCTCCTATCTGACAGAGGTATCAAATGCAGGTTCAGAAAGTTCACCCTGCCACAGTTTGTCTTTAGCCACCGGTGCTTCTACTCAGGAGCTTGTTCACCTGCCGGTTGAGTCGGAAAACCTGTGGCTAAAAACAAACTATGGCAGGGTTTACTTTTTGGACCTGGAGTCGACACCTGTCAGAGAGGAGGATTTAGATTTTGGCCATCGAGATGTAATATACGTACACAGCACTGAATGTTATACCAAACAGCACAGTGACTACTTTTCAGTCTTTAAATAGACAGACTGAGTTAGAAGTTTGAAGACGCCCATCATCCTAAATACAGGACACACCTTAGTGTAACATAAGCGTAGGCCGACCATCATTCTTCTCTAGGCCAGTTTCCTTAATTATTTTAGGGGTTAAGACCACAACATAAGGTAATCGTAGTCAGTTATGTGTAGTGTAGTCTCTTGTGAGTGTACATGACGTACATTCTACCATCTTTGAGAGGGTACATCATCAGTTTTAGCTGACAAACTCTGTGTTCAGCCACTGAATGAAAAAAAAAATCAAACAAGTGGCCAACGATAGTATTGTATTAGAACGCCTGTAAAGTGTACTCAAGCATACTTTGGAATTATCTGCAATCCAGTGTTAATTAAACTCGGGTCCAAACCATGTTGTCTGGATTTTTAAAATAGATAACCACACCCTTGCACAATTTAAGTCAACCTTTCATTGATTTATACAGATGGAAGTATTTTACCTCACTTCCACACAGAAACTATCCGGGCTTTAGTGATAAAGCTCTAACCTAAATGATAGATGTTTGACATTCTGTGGTCTGGATGCTTTTAGGCTTTAGGATTCAGCTTCCACAAATAATCCAGCACACAGTGTTCCTCCAAACAAGCAAAGCTAGGCAAGCAGAAAGCCGCACCGATTTGTGCACCCGGCTCTATATACCGTAGTATATTGATATTACTTGGTAATCACACACCACTTTCAAGTGGCCACTTTATATGGAAAAACAGCTTGTAAACAATGAGATGGCATTCGACTGGTACCATATAAGGACGTGTGTGTGAATGTGTATGTGCATGTGTGTGCATGACGGAGAGAGGGAGAGCGGAGCAATAGATCAAGGCTACTACTGCTAACACTGCTAGTCTGTATCTTTCGCTCCATTACCTCACTGTTGTATAGCCAAATAACCAGCAATGCTGCACCAGCTGTGGCCAGCTGGGTGGATGGAACCTTACTGCATCATCAGATGGACAATTAGCAAACTCTGTTTGATACTCACAATTATTATTTCGGGCTAACGACTCCAGTTTGAATTGATTTTAAGCGGTCTATGTCCTGTAGAGGGAAGTGTTTCCCATTTCCTAAATAATATGGACAAAAGTATCAAGACGCACGCACCTCTTAATATGAACTCATGAAATAATACAATCTATCAACATGCACTTATGTTATTTTCTTTTTTGGGTTTCATGCGGTTTAATGGGATATTTTTCTTTGCTGATTGTCTAGGAGTTGCTTTGTGGTCCATTCTGAAAACTCTTCTTTACCATTAAAGGGTTACGTTACAGAGTTTAATCTAAGCATCCATCGATGCTAGTTTCCCCTTGGTAGAGTGAGAGAAGGGAATAGCTAAAAATCCTCAACGAAAAAATGAAATCTTGTAGAACATGTTCCAACAGGAGTGTTGTAGCTGCAAAGGCAAGACAAACTTATGTTGGGTGTGTTTAAAAGATGCAACAGCAAAATGCCGTAAGACGTTTTTAAATATAATGTTGGCAAGCTTTCTTGTTGTCGTAGCAGTCGTGTTTACTTGTTGTTGTTGTTGTTGTTGTAGCATTGAAAAAAATAATAATCCACATTAGGGATGGGCAAGTACCGATGCCAGGGATTACGATTGGGTTTATACCTGCCTTATTTCAAGGTATTGAGTGCTCGTGAAAGATGCCGATACCAGCTACCAATAAGTTATTAATTAAATAACATAAAAATCAAGTTTTCCTTGCCAATCGTTGGTGTACACTGTGGGCAATTGACACGGTGAAACATCATGTACGTCGGAAAGAGGTCTTTGTTTAGAATTATCTGTCGTTGTGTGAAATGATATTGGATGTTTCACAAGTGTTAGTGGTATGCTGCTTGGTATTGGTGAGTACTCAAGCGTGAATACTCATACTGGTATCGCTCTGAAAAAAAAAGTGGTATCGAACATAAATCCACATCCTTGGTGTGCACGCAGCATAAGTAAACTATAGTTGAACAATAAAACCATCTCCAGAACTGTTGACAGTATACATGACGTCACAAAATATTTTCAGAGAACTTTAAAGCAACTGTCTATTTGAACGGGCATGCTTCCTTTCTCCTTGTGTCCTTCAGCTCTGGGCCGGAGTTCGTCATGCAGGCACATAGGTAGCTCCAGTGTGCAGGCGTGTCTGAGTCGAGCAAGCAGCGGGGGCAGCGAGAAGAGCCAGGCTGGCGTCAATGGAAGAGGTTCTGGCAAGAGGCTGCCGTCACAGTCCAAACCACCAGGTATGCAAGGACGGCTGACTTCTGACTGCACTACATTGACGATCTGAAGTCGGAGCTTAGAAAAAGCCACCATAAACAATGCAGCGACAGTCATTGTGTTCATTTTAGGCCTAACCTTCTTGTGTCATAACATCCCTCACTGCATTTCCATCATACCCCATCGTACCGCATACATCAGTCACCGTGTGAAGTCTTTAGCAGTGCACGCGTCCCACCCAGCGAAGGAAAGCGCTGAAAAGAGGAATCAGATGATGTAAGTTGTTCAGAGTCTAGTGAACGTTGACCTTTGTTCCTCTTTTATTTTCCCCGGTTAATCATTCTACACTGATAAGACACATAAGACCCTCCTTGTGCAGCCGTTAATCATGCCGGCCATTTGGCCTTCGAAAGTGAACTCTCACAAACACGTTACTCATACTCAAACTCTGAGCATCCTTATTTTCTGGAGTGGTTCTTCCAGGTCCCATGTAGTTGTCACATAGGCCGTAGCGCCCCCCGCAGCCCTAAATTTGCATTGCATTGGTTTACCCCCCTCAGGAAATCCGTCGATATGCGTCTCAGCAAAATCCAGCATCATTTATTTTTGATTTTGTCCTTAGTGCCTCCCAAGCCAGCACACCTTCAGAGCCCGGTGACAGAGCTGTCATCCCCACTGGCTCACAACCAGAAACCCCAATTTAGACCAGGGATGGAGGAGGGAGGAGGTGGAGGAGGAGGAAGGGGGGCGACAAACCGGGAGAGAGTGAGAATCAAACACTCCAAAGTATCAGACCTCATCAGCCGATTTGAGGAGAACAGGTAGGAAGGAGCCTTTTTCCTCTCTTCTGCTGTGTGGGATCTGCAAGCATAGACCACGTCTATGTTCTGCCCATGATGATTCCAAATATGAACGAATAGGAGAGCCTTCCAATGGTTCCATTTCTTTCTGCGGGACATAAGTGATTTCACTTGAACTGCTGCATCTCATGTTTTTTTCAATAACCTCACATGCAAGAAGAAATCATATATTGTCCTAAAGAGCATACAGTATTGGAGTCTGTTTCAAGAGGGTGACTTTATGTTTTTGATTATGAGGATTGTCTATTGGTTAGCAACCGTCTATTGTTTGATTGTCCTGGTCAGATAGTGATGAATTGTCATTACCGAGGAATAAATAAGAGTCAGCAGTAGAATGTATTGCAGTGTTTTATAGTGATAGAGCATTTCCTCAATGCAGAGGTCATTTCGGATTGGTGAGTCCAAAACCGGGGGTGGGGGGGGGGGGGGGTGTAAATATTACACTGCGGAGAAACAGGAGCGTCTTGGGGTCTCATGATTGCCTGTTGCAGAGTCTTCTGGTTTAAAGAGAAGCAAATGCTGTTGTACCAGTCTCCTGGTTATGTAAGATTTTGATTATTTTTGTTAGAAAATCATATTTTATTGAGGTTCGTCATTGTTGTATTGTTATTATTGTAGTTCTTGTCTTATGTACAGCTGTGGTCGTTGCTCAAGTGCGCTAGAATAAAGTTGAGTTGAGCTGGGGGCTTTAGTTGATTATGTCAAGCCAAGTTTATTTGTCCAGCCCTCATTCACAAAGAATCTCAAAGGGCTTCACAGTCCCACAGCTCACAATGATCAACGACATCCCCTGATCCCCTGGTCTGACCCCCCCCCCCACCCCCCTGTCAAGTTCAGCATTATTAGCCCCCCAAAAAAGTTTCTTTTCTCTTTCTTACCTTCTGTATGGGCATATTCCAACATAACAATGGCTCAAATTTATTTTTTGTTTATTTTCTAGACTGAGAGAAAGTGACGCATTAACTTGGGAGTGTCCTGTAGATTGCTTCACACAGCGGTTGATTTAATCATACGGGTTATCACCACTACGTTGTGTGCCACAATCCATGCATTGCACTGCTCAATCTACGTAATAACGCAGCGAGACTCTTGCTGTGGTAATCACGCCGACAGCTCGAAACGGAACAAGCGGAAAGACGTAGTCTTTCCCAACATGTCCTTGAGCAGCCATGTCATGGATGAAAAGCAGAAGTGCTTGCAATCGGAGTGCTCTGACTGACTCGGTGACAATAGTTGAGACGAGGCGGCAGAGAAGAACTGGGAAAGAGATTAGCGCACACGTTTACAGGTCAGCCTTTGGTGAGGGGATGAAAACAGATTTGAGAAGCCCAGGACACACCCAGCTCCTCGTTCAGTTGTGGGAAAGCAGTCAGTGTCGGGACATGAAAACCAAGACAAAGAGGTATGGATCATTCAGCGGCACCATTCTCATCTGTCGTTTTATCATATTCACCTCCATCGTGTGGTCACTTTTATTTGAAACAAAATTACTTGTTTGAATTTTGTTCCTAACGCCTTTGTTAATGTCATCAAAGTCGGGTTACTGCAATCTCATCACCGCTGTCTTTCTACTGACTCTGACAGTAGATTTGAGGAGATCATAGAGATAACATCATCACTTTTCGCCCAGTTTCTTTATTTTGGGCCAAAGAATAAACAGAATCCTACAATGCTTTCCCATTTCAAACGTGAAATTGGGTAAATCAGAGCGAGCGGTTTCTTCCAATCTGGACCGCAAAACCTACTGCAGAGATTAGCCCGAAGATGCCCTGCAACAGGAGAGACCAGCCTGCAGCTTCTGTGAACAGAATTAGCCTTCTAATGTCCTAATCTGGTTCACATGGAACTTAACAGCTTCGAGGTGGCCACGTGGCCACCGAGGCTTTGACCTGCCGAGACTGCTTTTAAAGCCGCCTTATGTATTTCATCCAACGCTGGTTTGCCTTGCTTTATCCGCATGAAAAACACATTGTGTGCACTAGGTGGAATGAATATTCGGTCCCTCTTGCTCGCCCTGGAGGAAAGGATGATGACGTTCCATGTTCGAGCGCAAGAGGAGACAAGCGGTTGCGGCAGTGTGTTGTTCTTCCTCTATTTATACACGCTTCCTGTTTCTGACGGACATGCGGAGCAAGAGTGACCGCCTCCAAAAAAAATAACACTTGTCTGGTTGGTTGATATCTGTAATGGTTTTGAGTGTGAAGCTTTACTGTTAGTTGACATCGAGAAATGCCAACATATGAATACAAAGTGCGAATAATTTACTGTCCGTGAGGAAATACGGCTTATAGTGCAGCAGTACAATTATTTGAGAGGCTCTCACATTGAAACAGATGCTCGGTATGCAGGATGCAGAACAGCTGTGTGTGCGCGTGCGCGTGTGTGCGTGTGTGTGTGTGTGTGTGTGTGTGTGTGTGTGTGTGTGTGTGTGTGTGTGTGTGTGTGTGTGTGTGAGAGAGAGTATTTCTGACTATTTTTGGCACAATGGGTTTTGTTTTGTTTTGTTTTTTTTTGCTTTCCCATTCGTGCTTATGAAGCAAATGTTTAATATGTGCAGCCCGATTTGTAACACAGGTGTGTGTAGAACTAGGACAGCTTTTACCTCTGGGGAGTAAGCTGTTCCTGTCCTCCTCATTACTGTAACTCACCACACGCACACGCACATGCATACACCTCCTGTGCCTCACATCAAGCTCACAAGACAGAAGTCTGGAAGTCAGTGCAAGTTTTATTTTTAACTTGCATGCCAACGCTCTCCACTTACCCCTCCGCTTCCTGATCGGCACGCCAGCTCGGACAGCTCATGAACTTTTTGGGGTTATTTATCTTTTATTTCATTTATTTGCATCCTGAAGGTCTTCATCAACTTGCTTTCTTTTGGTCTTGCAGCAACACGGGCAACAAGAGAGACACCTCGCCATTCAAACAGGGCAGCAAGTCGGCCAACTGCAGCCCCGCACACCGGACCTCCCACAACCTGACGGAAGCTGCTAAGATTGAGGAGAACCACTCCACAGTAGAACTGGACTCTGCGTCATCCAAACCGCAGGATGCTCACATGCCCACGGCGAACGGGGTGCTAGTGCAGATGGAGCAGGACAAGGAGGAGGAGAAAAAGGCGTGCAATGGCGAAAATGGGAGTATAGACAGTACGGAGCTGGTTAATGGAGATATGGGACGCACGGACAGCAGGGCCGAGGACTCACATTCGCGCACGGACAGGACTGGTTCACAAAGTTCCCAAGAAAATGAAGAGGGTGGGACTAACTCGAAACAGGAACATGCGGAAGAGGCGAGTACAGAGCAGAAGGTGCGTGCAAAACTACTCTTTGTAGTCATCTGTGTGTCATGTATTCATTGCCTGATGATCATGATGATGAATTGCAGTTTCCTACATAAACAGCTCGCAAACATTCATGCATTCAGCTATACTATACGTTGTTCCGATGTAGAAGTTGCATGGGGGGGGGGGGGGGT
>CAAKHF010005725.1:15645-28051 GCA_901007745.1 Hippocampus kuda
ACCCCCCACTTATTGTCGGTCGCGTTCATAACTGTCTCCCTCACAATGCCTGTCTGCTGTGTTTGGCTCTTTGTGATTTCCCTTCTTCTATATTTTCATTTCCTGTTAAGATCCCAGCCTAACTGTATCCACTCTCACCTCTGTGTCAATAGCACACGTGAGTGCAACATGTCACGCGCTGTATATACAATCAATTGTCAGCAGCTCATGATGGCTTTAGTACAGTACAGAAAATACATCTGCTTCTTTTCTCCATTGAATTCATGATCTGTTGTTTGTCTTCGGGATTCGACGAGTGCTGAGAGATTTCCACATGCATTCTTGTATCTGGGAAGGGATATGACATTTTCTAATTTAAATTTGTGTTGATCTTAATTGAGTGTATTTTTTTAGCATTTTGGATTTGCGACAGTATGTCTTTCATGCAAGTCAATGTTTAATTTGAGATTACTAAAGACATACGCAATTTAAGAGTTTCAGACTGATGTTCCACAATTGTACATTAGTTTAAAATCTTCCCTGCATGTGCGGTGTGTGACTCCATCGGGCCCTATTTTCGTTCCCAACACAAAGCGCAGACTAACTGTGCGCATGGGTAGGGTTTTCTTTCTTTTGGTATTTCACTGGAATTTGCACGAGTAGAATTGGCCGCAACGGGACGTTTGTGTTTTAGTGCACCATTGTGGGATGGAAGTAGTCTTATCCCAGGCCACCCTAGCGGCTTCCCTCGTTTGCATCAAATATTGGGGAAACAGAAATAGACTTGCCGGGGTCTGTGGTAAAATGCATCTCCCCTTGCGGTTGATATCGTCAGCCATGCATGTGACATGGGCAATTGGAAACCGCCTTGCACCCTCAATCCTATGTGTCATATTCATGCATAAAATCCAATGACATCCACCACATGTCTGCAGAGCGCAAAATGTGTCCAGCTTTTGCCTCGATCAAATGCTCCAAAATTGCATTACACCACCTGCCATACCATTTGAACCTGCTTTTGCCGAGTCTAAAATGGAGACTACTTTTTGTAACCAAATTTGACGATGCACCGGGGTCGCGGCAGGCAACGCCCAGAGAGGCAAACCGCATCTACCAAATTCACAAACATGGCACGAAAATGATGATGTGCCCACATTTATGCTAAGCACAGACTAGTTTCTGTGACCAAGTTATCAAATGAGTCAGCGGCGAAACAACTCAGAGCGCCGGAAAGCCCAGAGAGGCGCAACGCGTCCCTGATGCTAAACTTGACTTGTGCCAGCACGTAAACAGAGTTAGGGCCATTTTTTTTACGCTGAATGTACAAGCGCCAGTCAACCAAAATAGAGCCCATAGTCTCATTAATAACCATGATGTGACTTGTACGTGGAGTTGCTTTCTAATCTGTCCTTATTGTTTTCAGGAGACAAATGAGCAGAAACTGTATAAAATTGCCAGTGAGCTCTTGCATACAGAGCAGGCCTACGTTACAAGACTCGACTTGTTGGATCAGGTGAGATGTTATGTCTTTGTCTTCTGTCTTTCATCAGATCACGCATTACAAAAAAAAATTGTGCTATGCACACCAAGTAGAAAAGGGACTAAATGTGATTTGCTGCTATAGGAATTTTGTGCCAAGCTCATGGAGGAGGCGATAAAAGGAACATTCCCTGTGGATGTGGTCAAAAACATCTTCTCCAACATCTCCTCCATCAACACTTTTCACAGTCAGTTTTTGCTTCCTGACTTAGAGAAACGGATGGGAGAATGGTGAGTTTGCTGACTTCCAAGTATTACTTGTCTTTTGTAGACAGAGCTATATGATCATAAATCATAAATGCTAACGCCAACCGAGCTTTAGGCTCATACAATCCTCCAGGCTTTAAGTCCCCTAAAACACGTGCCCTCTTTTTTTTCTTTCTTCCTCCCTTCAGGGAGTCCACGCCTCGCATTGGAGACATCCTCCAGAAGCTCACACCCTTCCTCAAAATGTATGCGGAGTATGTGAAGAACTTCGACAAGGCCATGGAGCTGCTGAAACAGTGGAGTGACCGATCTCCACAGTTCAAGTCCATCATTCAGGAGATACAGGTCCATTACAAGTTTTGTTTTTTACTTTAGAGTGAAGCAATTTAACCGAAACGCTCAGTAAAGTTCAAATACGTTTTCTCTGTGTGTGCAGAGTCAAGAGGCCTGTGGCAACCTGACACTTCAGCATCACATGCTGGAGCCCGTGCAGAGAGTCCCACGATACGAGATGCTTCTCAAAGACTACCTGAAGAAACTTCCTCAGGATGACCCTGACAGACGGGACGCAGAAAGTAAGAGGACAAACTCTTCTCACTTTCACATATGTGTCGGGGTCAGCGGTGACACGATATGCTCATGACGTTACCGTAATGAGTGACATCATTACAGTGCTGCATAATACGACAACCCTGCAGGATGGCCAATGACTACATGTACAATGAATTCAAAGCCAGCCACTGACAATGCAGGAAGGTGATACGCGAAACAGAAATGCAGTTTTCAAGTCGGATGCTATTTTTTGGAACAGTACCAAACAACTTCAAACGTGCTAAATTATCGTGTTGGCCCGAATATCAGACGGCCCTGATTATAAGATGACCCCCTATTTTTCAAGACTCAAGTTTGAAAAAAGACTTTTTGAACACCAAATTAATTTTTATACAGAAAATAATTACAGTACGTCTAAAACAAATGATTATAACAATATATTTGAGAGAAAAAGCATGTTATTTTGCCTCATTCAAATCTTAATATCTGAACATTTAAATATGGAAACTAAAGTGCAATCAGATGCGTAAATGAATGGCCTCTGGATTTTGAAATGTAAATGACATCATAACTTCTCCTCAGCTGCCGGTTAACCTGGCTGATCTTTGACCCACTTTTCTCCAGATTGTCTTTACGATTCTCCAATTTTCTGTTGTCTCTTCTATTATTTTCTTCTCTTTTCTTTCTTACCGCTATTTTTTATTTTTCTTCTTCGTGCTACCGCTATTTTTATTTTTATTCTTCGTGACGGGGGTTCACTTTGGCCTGGGGAGTCAAGTTCAGCATTTGCTTCAATGATATCTGGCGCCATCTAGCGTCGTGAATGGGTATAATGTCTAGACCCCGAATATAAGACAACACCCACTTTCTTATTTCAATGCAAAAAACACCGTCTTATATTCGGGCCAATACGGTATAACACTTGTAGAAGAAAAAATGACAGCATTGTTGAGAACATTTAAGCTCAAAGTTTCCTTTTGACTCTCCTAGAATCCTTAGAAATCATCGCCACAGCAGCGACTCACTCCAACAGCGCCATTCGCAAATCTGTAAGTACGCCAGATAAAATGATCCTCTTCGCGATTTTATAGCCGTGCCTCAAATGGACTCTTAACATTTCCTTATTCAGGAAAATCTGAAAAAATTGATGGAGATTTATGAGATGCTCGGTGAGGAGGAGGATATTGTTCATGCCTCGAACGAGTTCATCAAAGAAGGTCACATCCTGAAGCTGGCAGCCAGGAACACCTCAGCCATGGAGCGATACCTCTTCCTGGTGAGCCCAATGCAACAGCGAGATGTGCTCAAGCTGCATAGTTTAAATTTGACATCTCCTGTCTTTATGTAACGAATGTCATGAATGTCAACTTCTTTTCTTTTTTTTCTTCTTCCATGCCAGTTCAACAACATGCTCTTGTATTGCGTGCCCAAATTCAGCCTGGGAGGACCCAAGTACACCGTTCGGACGCGGATCGGCATTGATGGGATGAAAGTTCTGGAAACCACCAATGAGGACTACCCTCACACCTTCCAGGTTTCAGGGAAAGAGAGGACTTTAGAGCTACAAGCCAGGTGCAATTACAATCCTAGTTATTGCATCATCTGCCTTTCGAAATGAAAACATCTTTCACTGAAGCAGCAGAGGCATTGTAGGTTTATTGCACAAAAATAAGAAGTCGCGACTGCTCCCACAATGATGTGATTATATGTCATTGTATGTCAAACACTATCATTTCACTTAAACAATGGCATGTTATCCTAAATAAGCAAAGTCATTGTTCATATTTCGACCCTATAAATGCCTAAAAAAACAAAACAAAATAAAAATATTTTAATGACCACAGCTAAACTACAATGAAGTTCACAGTTTTGAAGTTTTTTATTTTGATTTTCAGCTCCGAGCAGGACAAGGCGGGCTGGATCAAGGTACGTGCGGTGACATCATCACTCCAAAAATGTGATAAAGCCCCATCATTGACCTCTACGTTGGCTTAGAAAGTCACACTTCATGTTTTATTTTATGTCCTCAAGGCATTCCGAGAGACCATTGAGGTCTTCCAGCAAAAAAATGAGTCATTCAAGAACGCATCCAAGGATGTGGAGGAGGTGTCTGTGAGTACCACGTGTTTAAGAACAAGTCTAGCTCTTCTCGGTGGAACAAATGCTCATTGTCGTGTGTTTGTTTGTTTGTTTTGCTTTTAATTTTGTGCTGCAGAATGCTGAGCTGGGAAAGCGTGCCCCTCGCTGGATACGCGACAATGAAGTGACAATGTGCATGAAATGTAAAGAACCTTTTAACGCACTTACGCGACGAAGACATCACTGCAGAGCTTGTGGCTATGTAAGTGTTTAACTCATTCAAGCCAATTCTAGGCCAAGTCTGAAAATACGTTTAAAAACGTCTTTGGGAGTGAATGAGTTAAGCGTCAAAGCTGTCACATGACTGAACCCCGGAGTTCATTCTGTCCAACTTTTGTCTGGAAAGATGATTGTGGGCATTTCTCCCGCATGCTGATGTGCATTTACGTGATTGCACTGCCGTTGTGGCTACCATTGCCGTGGTTCTTCCTTACATGTCCTTCTCCGCAGGTGGTGTGCTGGAAATGCTCCGACAACAAGGTGCCGCTGGAGTACGACGGCAACAAAGTTAACAAAGTGTGCAGGGACTGTTTCTCCATCCTGACAGGAGAAACTATTGCGGAGGGCAAGAGGAAAGGTATCTTGGAGGTAAGCACAGAAACATCTAGAGGAGCATCTCAAGCTGTGGAAGAGCAGCCCGTGTTCATATTTTTTGTTTGTTTGTTTGTTTCCATTCAGATCGAGGCGGCTCAATTCACTGGCAGTAGCATCATGTGTGGCTTCCTGCAGTACTGCGAGAAGAACAAACCTTGGCAGAAGATGTGGTGTGTTATCCCCGAGAAGGAGTGTCTAGTGCTTTACCTCTACGGAGCTCCTCAGGTAAAAGCAACCTAGAGAGTTACATGCAAAATCATCTTTTGCGAAGACACAGTGGTGAATGCCACCGAGCGTAATTTTGTACTCAATCGCACGAAATTGGGCGCGAGAGCGGTAATCAGTGCCATATTTGCACATTTGACCATGAATGCTGCCGTGATGGAGTCGGATTCGCTCTGCGTTGGTGATGAATTTTTCAGGCCAGCCCAGAAATGCTTGAATGTCCCTGACAAGCCTGTTCTGAGGTTTATGGTTTGGGTTAGACTACTAATGTCGATAACAGCCTATTTTATGTGACAAAATAAATTGAAAAGTGAGAGGAGAGGTTTCAAAATAACGGATTCCCGGCCGCCAACACATCATGCAAAAAAAGAAACGATTCACCGCTAACCTACTGTAATCACGGTACAATAAGTCCATTAGGAGAATTGCCGGACGTGGCAAAATAACCACTGCCATCTTTTTTCCTTTACGATGGCAACAAAGTGTGCGGGGACTTTTTCCTCCATTTGCCAGGAGAAACTATTGCAGAGGGCCAGGAGAAAGGCATCTTTTTTTCCCCTTTTCAAAAAATTCCAAAGCCTTGTCTTATGATGCCGGCCGGCATTAAGTCTGAAGTGTAATCACTTGCAGTTGTCGATGAGTTTCATTTAAAATAAATAAATAAAAAGTCCACGAGCACCATTCTTCTCAATCAATAAATATCATGACTGTACACCATCCAAATATTAGTCCAGAAAAGGGACATGAAACAGCACATTTGACAATACAGTTGTACTTGACACTTGATACTTGATATTAACCAAGTGACATGTCGGCAGGACGTGAAGGCCCAGAGCACCATCCCCCTGCTCGGCTACTCGGTCGATGACAGCAGCCGCCCCGCCGAGCCCCAGGCCACCTTCCGCCTTTCCCAGTCCAAATCCGTCCACAGCTTCGCCGCCGAGAGCGAGGAGCTCAAGCAGCGCTGGCTGAAAGTGATCCGCGTAGCCGTGACGGGCGAGGTGCCCGAGCGGCCTCACGCCAACGGCGGCAACATGGCGGACGGCGCCGCGCAGGAAGCGGCCTCGGACAGCTCGTAAGGATGCCGGGAGTTTGTCTGCAATTTGTGTGACCGAGGTCACACATACTTCCTCTCTTTGCTGGGCCAAAAAGGACAACGCAAGTGCTGGATGACCTGCCTTTTTCTCCCCACTTTTTTTTTTTTTTTTTTTTAAATCTTAGATGACTTCCAGAGATGTGCTGTATTACTAAAAGAACACTAGGACTGAGGCGCTTTCTGCGTTGGCGTTCCCTTAAGCTTGTGGACTTGTACTGCACCAACTACTCAGTCTTACCTGTTCAGTATAACTGTCTATTTCGAAAAAGATTTTTTCCCTCCTCCCAGCTCCTCAACTTGTTTTGATAACATAGAAAAAAAGATAACAAATGATAGAAATTGTCAGTATTCTCCCTCTTTTTTTTCAAACTGAACAAGATGTTGGCGTCCCTCACACTCACTTGACTTTTTTGGGTAAAGCCATGGAATAATCGGTTACACAACATCCTAGAGGGCTGCTAAGCAATCCTCTTACGTCAAATTATCGGATGCATATTTTTTAAAACAGTCAATTGATGAGGGAAGTCACCCAATAACAATTGCTCACTTTTAGTACACCAGCAACACACTTTAAAAGATTTTAATCCGACATAAACTACTTTAAGGACATACTATCCATACTAAAAATGATGTTGAAAATACAATATCCCTGCAATTGACTGGTGATCAATGCAAGGTGTGCCCTACCAATGACCCAAAAGTCAATTGCGATGGGCTCCAGTGAAGACGCGCAGGAGGAAACTGAACATATGAACGATATACAGTGTAATAATTGCGTTTGGCCACTTTGATTGAACTTCCTCCACAATGAACTTTCTGAAGCTTTCTGCACATTTGCGACAGTCCCGAGGATAGGACCCTCCATGTTAAGTCAACCATGTCATATAAACAAATACCATTTGGGTATTATAGCTGAACATAATGAATACCACATTTCACTTTTTTTTTTTGTTTTTTTGTTCATCAAAATAGACGTGTGTTTCGGTGCACTGCAACAAGCGCCAACAGCCTCAGCCACAGGTCGCGAGCAAGACTGAATGGTTCAACTAATGACTGTGGTCTGCATAGAGCAGCTTCTCTTTATCAGCGCAAATGTACAATGAGATGTTAACAAGCTGGTGCAAGAATGTAAATGTTTTTTGGGGTTTTTTTGGGTTTTTGTTTTCAATTAATGCTATAAGTAATTGTATTATTTAAAGTAATTTATAGATAATGAGCATGAGCTGTTGGAAACAAGCACAAATCTGTCTCCAGAAGGAAAAAAAAACGTTTTTATAATCCATATTTTGTCAGGTGTTCTGCAGTGAGACATGCAGTGGTTCTATGAACTGACGCAGAGGGGATGGATGTGCCTGGTTTTTTTTTTGTTTTTTTTTTAACCCTTCTTGGTCAACAAATAAAATAAAAGAGCACAATGCTTCACTGTGTGCAAGTCCTGAGTGTCTAGCCAACATTTGTATGCGTGCATCTCCTCACCCCCCCAAACATTTGACAAGTGTACAACTACATTAAATACTTATGGATCCAGGTTGTTTGTGGTGTTTTTTTTTTAAACTTCTCCTAAGGACTACTAAAATGTGTCTCACAGAGGATGAGGATGCTTTCAAATAAAGCACTGTTGTTGTGATCTTACATATATTCATAAGGTAATATTAAATAATTGTAAGGGGAAAGAAGAAACGCTAAATTAACTGGACAAGATCTTCAACTTTTTCTCCCCACAACCATCACCGATTTCTCATAAGATCATAAACTTCACAGCATTCGGCATTTATAATTACAATAGTTTTGAAATTGTTTTTCCGCCTCCCAAGTTTCCAAACATGCTCTCAAAATATTTTGGTTTGACATGAATAAAAATAGATATTTTTAAAAATACATGAAATTAAAAATTGTCAAAGAATGACTGTTATCCCTTTTTGCGCTGTGAATCAATTTACTTAAGTCAAATCTATAAAAAGTATTTTCCACCTCCCATATTTGGTTGTTCTACAGTATTTTAAGTATTGACCTTCACATGCCACACTGCTCAATGATGCTGAGAGAGGGCACGTGGTTGGGAGGAGTTCAGTGGTTGTAATGAATGTGAAGATAGCGGCTGCTCAATAAAGAGGCCTAGACTTGAAATACGAGTGGAGTTATTATTCAAGCTAGCATCTTTGTCCACAAAATATTCACCATCATTGTAAAATTAAGCATGGAGATCTTCATCAGCTATATATATTTTTCCCCTTCAATGTATCATAATTTCACTAACTTCACAATCAGTCTTTTATCACTTTGAAATATTCTCATACTTTATTCTTGAAAAAAATGTGCCCCTTGCTGCATTTTTTCTTTTTACATTTCATCTTGTTTTTGTTAAATCAATCAGTAAGTGTATTTTTCTTCCCATTTCAGCCATAATAATCTAGACAAAAAGGCAGCACCAGAGGAGAGTCAAATGAGAATACTGATGAGCAATGAAAAGGCGGCACTCATTAAATTGTATAGAAAATGTAGTTGCACACAAAAAGATTTAACCAACAAACATTTTTACCTATTTGCAAAAGAGTTCGTTTCTTGTCCATTAAGGAACAGTCCTTGCAATGTCAGTCAACATAATCAGTCAAGCAGCTATGTGATACTTGAAAGGACTTACTTGAAAAACATTGATAGAAAATTGAAAATGTTTCTTGCTGTTGCTGTCATGTTATGCTTTGCGTAATTTTTCCCTAAAATTGTCCATGATTGAGAGCTCTCAGCTTTTGGGCTGTCTGAGAAGGCCTCGGATCCTGCGTACAAGAGCCTGGATGAAGGTGTAGCGGGAACGCACTTGGCTGTACAAGCTTTCCACCTCCAGAAGTTTCCTCTGGAGAGCCTCTCCGAAACCAGCGGCCACGTCACTCTTCAACTGCAAACGCAGGGCAAAGGATGGTTTCAATGCTGGACCAGAATTACATGCTAGGATACTTCACATATATACTGTACACCGTTCGCAGCAGTAATAAGTTAATATTTTGTTGATGACTAATTTTGATTTGTTTTCATGTACTATTAGCATTCAATTTTCTCAAAAGCTGACAGTGCACCTTACGATACAATACACCTTATATATGGATCAATATTCTGATTTCTTGGACGTGGTATTTTAAATGTTCTGTAAAGTACTTTGTTGCAGCTGCAGCAGTTGTGAAAGCGCTATATAAAGCTAGCTGTATTGTATTCCCTTTAGCATAGCTCCATCTAGTGGCTGCATAATGCAACCGCAGCCACTATTGTGGCTTCTATGTGACTTATAATGCGGTGCGCCCTATATTTGAAAACTTTTAAAATAGGCCATTAATTGACAGTGCGCCTTATAGTGCGGAAAATACGGTACTTGAAAAACAATTTTGAAATTAATCTAGCTGGCTACCATGTTTATCGAACACTTTGGTCTTGTGTCTCAGCTTGTTCTTGCGCACATCAGAGTCTCGACAAAACTTGCTTAAGTAAGTTCCTTCTTGTGGAAAATGTGGAATAACATGCTTGTGCTTGTTTATTGTTTCTGGTCAAACCCGTGCAAATTTTCACAAGGCGTTATGGCATTGTTTTGCTTTACTCCCTCACTGTGGTGAGTGAGTATACATAAACACATTATGTCTCGTTGGACTCATCATGGACGTACCGTGTGTAGAAAATGTTGCCATACAAGGGAAATACATCAATATAGAGGTGTATTTTACACTCTTGCAGGCTAAAGCAATTGATTACGACCAATCAAGTCACACATGTAAAATAAATGAAACCGTCCTTTAAGTTCCAATCCTTACCAGCTCTAAATCTTGCCGAGTGACCCGTGAGATGGCTCCACGTCCAGTGCTTGCCTGCAGGCTGCCAAACGAATCTGCAGGGGAAAAATAACAGTACTTTACCCCCATATTTTTTGAAAGTTTTTTTTTTTTGTGAGCCGTTTTTTTCCAAATTTTCTTGGAAAAACACATATTGGAGGTTTGTTGGCATATTTAGTATTATTTGAGGTTAAAAGATCAGTGTTTTGTAAATCTTTTGCCTTTTATCAGCTATTGCGTCCAATCCACTAACTGCATACACACCAAATTCAAAACGTGGCAGACCCACTTTAACATATATTATGTAAAAAACAGTGGAAAACAAGTGGATTATGCAGGAAGGGCAGTTTTAAAATGCCAGACCAATTTCATTCATCTTAATCATCTGTTAGCACAAGCAGTTCTGCCTGCTCCTCAAGCCAAAAACAAAGCGTAGCAACTAGTGGACATCATGATATAAATGGTATTGTGGTGTATTTAAGTCGACAAATCGAGTACTCAACAAGTTCATGAGACCCTTACCGTCCGCAAGGCGAGATTGATACAAAGTAGCCCCGGGCAGCGGAGAGTCCTTTGGGTCGGTGGGGGTGCAGTGCAGCAAGTAATATTCCAGATGGCGCCACAACACAAAGAGACACGTCTCGATGATGTCTTGGAGGGGATGTTAAGGTTTGTCCACAAGGTACACCATTGCAACATTAGGTAGAGATCAGGAGGTACTCATTGAAACAGTGGTGAGCATCAGAGCCAGCATGGCCTTCTCTGCTGCTAAGTATCATTAAGTCCTCCAGAAAATGTAAGCTTGAGGATCTGCAGACATTGTAATATTCGACAGAGACTCTGTTCTCCCTTATATGAGCGCATGTAACATGAGGTCTACATAAAGGGATACAGGAGCAGAGGGCCAGCAGCTTGGCTCTATTGTTGATGAGTTGCACCAATCTTTTGTTGGCCAGCAGACTTCTTTGGACCGACGAGATTTTCTCCACACCTCCCGGACCGGGCACCAGGCCTTGGCACAACTACAAACGATAGGTCTGCTTAGATGATGCGTGTTGGCGTTAGACTGAGTTAGCATCGCATTCGTCATTACCTCCTTGAGCTCCTCGGGGGGCAGCTGATCCAGACTCTGCAGCTTACCCAGACTCTGCCTGTGACTCTGGTGAAAGCGGAAGAAGTCGGCGGCACTGTTCTTCAGCAGGAAGAGCACCAGGCCCAGGCTGGGGACTCGTGAGTATGCCATGTTGGGCAAGCTGGATGTCAGATCTATGCACAAGACGCAGGATTCATGGTGGACATAGTAAATATTGCAATTTTGAGAATAAGACGTGCTCAAATAATATAATCATTCTGAAAATGGCCCTTTTCGATCTGAGTTTTCTTCTGCCCCGATTTGCTGGTTGTTACCTATTCAGTAAGACTGGGGAAAATATATATATATATATATATATATCTAAGTTGGTTGCATAAAACAGATCGGCACTGAATTTCTGCCTTCAAGATTTGCAGCCACAGTATTTGCAGACTATAGGGGTGTTCACACGTGCACATTTGGTCCGGCACTGCACCGGCGCTACGCCAGTCGAGCGTTCACACGTGCACATTTGGTCCGGCGTAGCGCCGCAATAGAGCTTATACCGGACCAAATTTGATCCACCTCAGGGAGGTGGTTTAAGAATTTGGTCCGAAGCAAATGCTCGTTTGCGACGCTACGCCGGACCAAATGTGCACGTGTGAACGCAACTGGCTTAAATTTGCTCCAGAGCAAATGCTCGTGAAGAGTTGATTACGTACGGCGAGAATGCGTTGCTTTCGTGCTCTGTCGAACTTTCGTTATTTGTTAAATAACGACCCAAGACTTGTCTGGCAAGCACCTCTTGGGTTATACCATCTCAACTATAACGGGAAGGGGGAAATAATCCCCAAACGTCATCTTTCCTTTTGTAGGAGACTGCACTGTCTCGGAGTTGTTTGTGTAGTTTATTCCTTTGTTGTGTGTTGACATCCCCCCGTGCCTCATAGAATTTATTTCGTGATTTCCTCTCTTGATTTTTCTGTTTGGCGCATTACATTTTTGCTTTTCTGAGTGTCATTGAAGTCATCGTTGATTTACGTTATCGGGGGGCGGTCACTCTCGAGCAGAAGGCACGGAGACCGAGAAGGAGAAGGACGTGTCTGTACAGTAGTTGCTTGAGTTGTGTAGACGTTTAAAAAAGAACCAACACGACAGCTCATTTGTTTTCTGTCGTTTTGCTCCGCTACA
>CAAKHF010005737.1:7919-21154 GCA_901007745.1 Hippocampus kuda
TCGTAAATGTTATCCGGATTAGTATTCGCTCTTCCCCGGTGAACCACGATGTTCGTCAGGGTTTTATAATCCAAGACACACACACACACACACACACACACACACACACACACACACACACACACACACACACATACACACACACACACACACACCTGAGACTTGTAAATCCCAACCTCACCGTGTCGGACTCTAATGGAATGAAATAAGAGACGAGCTTTGATCGTGAAATGTCAGTAACATGCTGACGCCCCCCCTTATGGATCCCGCCCTTGTCGTCATTTTGAGGGAATTTGCGTTCGCTTACAAGAGTCTCTGTCAGGCTTTTTCCTCACCTTTATATGAAATACATTAAGTCAGCAAAAAAAAAAAAAAAAACTGAAGACATACTGTACTTTTTGTAGCGAGGTTTGTGGATTTGGCACTGTCAAGTGACCTTCGAGGAGACCCTATTATACGCATGTTTGAATGCTGAGAGGGATTGTTCTGCGGTTCCTGTTGGTGGTTCAACCGGAATATTTACTCAGCAGCTTCTCTCAGTGTGGAGTGGGTGGGAGCCCACTGTTGGTTTGAATGTGACGGAATGAAATCTGGTCAGGAATTGATTGAAATAGTTTGAACTGCAAGGATAGATAGGCAGAAAATACCGCTTCTTCGCGTTTGCTCTCCCGCGAGTGATGTTATTTGATTCGAGTCAGTTTAGCAGAAGATTTGCATCCTTCAAAACATACCCTTGGATCTTCACTTGGATTTAAAAAAAAAAAGGCTATTTAATATTCTCAGTGTCATTCAGCCTACGCAAGCTAACTTAACTCATTCAGTACCAGCCGATTCTGGACCAAGTCTGAAAAGACGTTGAAAAACGTCTTTGGGAGTGAATGAGTTCATAAATCCTGGCATCTGCAAATATCATATTTCTCATTTTCTACTCCCTTTAGATCACGGTTTCAGTGCACGAGTGCAGTGTTGTGTTCTCCACTTTTTCCCCCGAGCATCTCTGCCTCCCTCAGGAGCGCCGGAGATGAAATGCTCGACATCCCTGTAAATATATACCGGTGGTGGTTTTATCCAGGCCACCGTTTCCTCACAGTTGATTGAAGAGAAATGCTGAGGAGGCAGCTGACCTTTTCCCTGGCATCCACAATCTGTGGCGCCCTCCTCCTCCACTTCCGCCTCCGTCTGTCTCCTGCTCATCTTTTTTCCTCCTAAGTCTGTTGTCTCCCCTGCAGCCTTTTCATACGTTTTTTTTTTTTTTTTCTTTATGAAGGACCAGCTGATTCCTTAACGCTTGTCTCACGGGCTAAGAGCTGCTAAATGGCGGTAATATGGAGGTGAGGCCACAGCCACACCCGCTTTTGTTGGTCTCCCAAGGTGAGGGGCAGTCTCGATGCTCTCTATCGCCATCTCAGACTGAACACTGCCATCTGTTGACAGGTGGGCCAATTGCACATCTGGGTTTTTTTTTTCTTCTGCACAAACTTATCAATTTCCTTTCCGTTTCCTAATTATGCTCTTATGCACTGACCTCAGGTCAAACTTCTTATTTGGCTCGACACCGGATATTTTCCCAATCCTCACCAGGGGCCTTGAGTACGACTCGGGTTGAAATGAAGCCGGAGAACATTGAGTTAAACCGCCAGAACGGTGCTTATAACATTCACTCGGTTAGTCTGCAGTTCAACCATTAATCAAAGAGCGGCGGGTCAGGTTGGTTTCGTTGCCGTCTGTTGATGCTGGCTCGCGAAAATCCCCCGGAAACGCCGCTTTGCTGAAACCGCTCTTCCGCAGGCTCATTGGCAGGGAAAATGTAAACGGCGAGTGATCGCGGAAGTTTTCACACCAAAAGGTTAGCCCCGAGTGTGTCGGGCAGGGGAATAATGCAAGGAATATGTTTTGACACCAAAAGTTAGAGCTCCGCCGTGGGCCCTTTTGTATTTGATGCTTCTAGTTCAGTACAATTGAAGGAAGTGAGGAAAAGGATGCAGCTTTCAGTCATTTTTAGAAACTTTTCTCCCTCCCTCATCCCACCTCCAAGCAACATTTCCACTTCTTTTCGCTGATTTTTTTTAACGCTTCTATACCGAGTTTGCGAAGGTGTGTCAGTGTTAAGCCTTTCATGGCAAAGAGTAACAGCTTTTGGCAGGAGATTAGTGTTTAAATTCCTGTCCGATAAAGGGCCGGTTGTACAGTCTTTTTTATTTTTTATTTTTTGTGGGACTTCAATGCTTCTTGTTATCGGTCGCGGTTTGCATCAGGGTTATGGTTTAGGGGTGCGTCTCTGATAAGGGGTGACAGGAAGTTAAACACCACCTGTCAGGTTCAAAACGAATCATGTTGAGGAGCCCAAAAACGTAGACACCAGACAAAAGTCCGTTACGAAAAATAGATTTATTCACAAAAAGCGCACCGGCAAAGTAGGAACAAAAATCACTGGTGAAGAATAACCACGAAAAAAGTAATACATGAACAAAAGAAAATAATTCACCCGTGGATACCAACGGAAAGTGTCGAGAGTCCAATTCACTTGACATAAGAAAAGCAAGATCCAATGGCGAAACAAAGACTGTATACTGAACTAAAAATAGTTGAACTAAGAGAACAAGAACGACGAGCGCGAGCGGACTAGAGAAAAAAAAAACGCTCGCGCAAGAGCAGCCGCAAAGTCCAATAATCCGACAAATATAAGGATGGTCACTTGGCAGCAGGTGGGCACAGGGAAGGGAAGGCCCTCGTCTGCCAGCTACTGGAGACACAAGAACGGGATCATGACACTCCCGAACAAGTCGGCTTGAATGAACGCGTGAGCTGCTCGGCCGAGGTGAGCATCTGTCGAAGCGCATAAACAATAATTTCCATCTCGTGTTGGCACATGATGCCGTCGGTAATCCACAAGCCGAGTGGCTTGGGGAAAAAAAGCGAACCATTCGTCACGTCATCCAAATATATGTGCCTACCTTGGGCTCTTGTCATTCATTCCTCAGGATGTGTTGCATTTGTTTTTGCGCCCCCCCCGAAGTACCTGGAAAAATGTGTCAACCAAGCCTCGAGTTTTTTTTTTTCTTTTCTTGCTCACACAAGTTGGCTGTTGATGTCGAATGGCGTCGACAAAGCCTCAAGACAAACAGAGACCACCCCCCCCCTCGTTCCCTCCCCCACTCTTTCACTCGCCTTATCCCAGTCGGCTTTCACTCCTCACCTGCGATCTAATACCGACACACATTCGAGTCTTTGTTCGTCGTCTAAGGAGCCTTTGTCCTCCAGTGAACTTTTCTTTCTGTATTAGCGCAGCACCAAAGGGACAGTGTGATGCGAGATCACCGTTCACGGGTCTCCGACAACTTCGCATGTGCAGCTCGGGAGAGAATGATGTAAGGAGCGCTGTTCCGAATCCATCGATCGCAACGTCATCGTACCGCAGCACCTACGCGTGCGTAATTGTCCATTGTAAGCCAAGGTCGACGCAAAATATCCATATTCGAGGAGTGAAACGTAGCATTAAAGGGGCAGGGCTGACACTTTTATTAGCATTCGGCTAAATAACACCCAGATTTGATGGCGCCTTTTACGAGCTTTAGGTGCAGACGTACATTTCATAATCGGTGCCATCAAATTCATGTCGGGGCTGCTATGCCAGCCATGAACCGATTATCATTCTTACTTTTCAATGAGGCAAGGGACTGCCGCGCTTTGCCGCGCAGCGATCGCAATCTGATTCGCTCGGCTTGAACGGCTTGAAAAACGATGTCCCATCCAGCCCTTTGTTTGTGTTTTTTTGATTAAAATCAAATTAGCCACTGAGCACTATTATTCTGCACTTTCTTCTTGGACGTATGCTTAGCTAATTGGATCACACCGGGTAAAAGGAGGCCTCGTGGAAGTGAGGGGGGGTGCAAAACAAAATAAAAGAAAGATAGGTCGGAAATTAAATTGGAAATTGGGCTTCATTATCTCCAGTGGGAGGGAATGAGTCTTGAATCGCCGGCTAATGCAGTCAGGTGTGCCGGAATGAATTTGCCGGGGAGATAAAACTCTATTTACACCCACAGCGCATGACGCATGGGTGTGTGTTTACGTTTGCGGTGGCTTGGCACAGGTCTCAACCCTACCCCGTAATCAGATTTACCCCCCCACCCCCTCTCTCGCTCTCACCGCATGCATACCACTCAATGAGCAGCCATCCATGCCTCTGATGCATCGATGCGCTCAGCATGATGGATTGTCTCCCCAGACAGCTTTCGCATGCACAACCAATATTGCGAAATGGAAATTCGGACACGAGATCACAAATGAGTAAATATGCACGTCCACAGCTAATAATTTGTGATTATCGTGATGATTTGTCAGATGCAAAGTTGGCTCTTTCAACCGGGCGGCTTTGAATCTTTTTAAGCTTCAGGGTTTTCAACTCGAATCCTGTTTTGACACTTTCCACTTCACCTGCTTGCTGGTCATTTCCTTAACCGTTTCCCCTCCAGTGAGCAAACGCCATTTCTGATGAATTACGGAGCTACTTTCTCAATGCTTGTAATCTGTCCACCGAAGAGGACGCAACCCAAAAAGCAATTTCCTCAGCAATGTTTTTTTTCTTTCCTCTATTGGAGGGGTGTCAAACTAATTTTTGTCGCGGGTCACATTGTCGCCAGAATTTTGGGAAACCATTATAAATGTTTAATCACCTCCACATATTACATACACAGCACACAACAAATGAATCGATAACTATTTTAAAAATCAGAAGTCAAGAATAATGACTGTTATTGTGGATTACATATGACAATTTGAAATTTTGGTTCAGACTTCAGCAAGCATCATGGAACTTGACATGTTTGATTTGCTTTCGCGGGCCACATAAAATGATGTGGCGGGCCGGATCTGGCCCCCGGGCCTTGGCTTTGACACCTGTGCGCTATTGCATCTCGTTTTGACAACACAAATTCTGATGAGCTCATGACTATCATCCATCCATTTTCTGATCCGCTTATCCTCACAAGGGTCGCGGGGGGCGGGGGGGGGGGTGCTGGAGCCTATCCCAGCCGTCTTCGGGAATTAGTTGGGGGACACCCTGAACTGGTCGCCAGCCAATCGCAGGGCACACATAGACGAACAACCATCCACGCTCACACTCACACCTAGGGACAATTTGGAGTGTTCAATCAGCCTGCCATGCATGTTTTTGGAATGTGGGAGGAAACCGGAGTACCCGGAGAAAACCCACAGAGAAAATGCAAACCCCACACAGGGAGGCCGCAGTGGAAATTGAACCCTGTACCTATGCACTGTGACCACCGGGCCCACCCTATCATGACATATTTCTTTGAATTCACCTTGTTTCCATTTGTTAGCAGCTCAAATTTTTTAAAAATGGCGTAGCGTAGCACACATGTATGGGGATTAAAGTTAAACCAGTGGTCACAACACACTCAGTTCCCTTCAAGGCCACTTAACAGTAATCAACTTCACGTGGTTCCCCGTGTATTTCCGAAACTGTAAACATGGGGTGAAGCTAATCCGCCCGATCTGTTTAGCAACTCATCACCTGATACCACTAAAAATAAAGTCGGTCCATCAACGGAATAATTAGGCCAAGACAATAAACGAGTCGCAGGCCTTCCTTCCTCCCCGCAGCAGCGCACATGACACAAGTCACATCTGCATTGTGGAGTAAATATTTAGGTCAGTCGTTGACAAGGCGACAGAATTGAACACGACACTTGCTATTAATATTGGCTATGAACTAATTCATTTGGATTTAGCATCACTCTAAATCCGCATTGAAGTATGTACAGACAAGTAAACACATGTAGTGATATTTAAAGATCATATCGAGTTATGCAAGGTAAAAAAAATTGATATTTTTTTGTGAATGAGAGGAAATAATAGTCTTGTAGGATTTTCTCTGCTTTGGAGTTTGTCATTTTGCTGTTGGTCAGCAGAACAGAGGCTGGCCGCTGCCGTATCTAGGTCAGCGTGTGTTTGTTTTCCATTCATTTCACCAAAGAACAATGCGAGTATGCACACACACACAAAAGGAACCGTGACTTTAAAAATACCCTTGCGTGCAAGTTGAATTCTGATACACCGTGTTCTCTTACTACCACTTAGCAATTACGGATGGGTGACCGTGAGTTGATGTGGTTGGAACCAAAGATGGGTAGAATAGCCCAAAAATTGTACTCGATTATGCGTACGGTGACTTTAAAATGATCACTCAAGTCAAACTAAAAATGAGTCCCCCAAACATCTCAATTACCGACGAACGTTTCCACAATTACCGACTTATTTTTCTTTTTTAAAATAGTGGACGGTCTGAAATTAAATAGTAATTAATTGGTATGCGAAAGCAAAAATAAATGCCTATGGATGAAAAGCCAAATAGCAAACGGAACGTCGCACAATGTAATGGCGTGAATGCAATAACCAAAATATTCTAAATATTCTAATAAAGGGAAAGTTAAAACTCCTCTGACAAGTGCAACTTACCCAAAAAGTCACTTAATTAATTCGAACAGGGTATACAGTAGCTTGTTGCTACCCACATCAAATTTATATAATATATTCGGGTGTAATAGTTTGGGATTTTTTTTTTTTTAGTTGAAGATGATTTTTTTTTTTTTTAATTCAGTTAATTTTTATTTTTTTTCTATTTTGATGAAATGCTTTGTATTAATTTAGACTTTATTAGTTTTAGTTTTAGTTTTTTTTAATATGTTGGATTTGTTGAGTGCAGTAAAATAAAGAGGTCATTAAGTATTGCGCATGATGTCGATTACAATTCCTTCTTCTTCTGACGCACATCAATAGCAAAATGTATGCATATAAAATGAACCCCAGATGCACGGAAAGTATAATATTAAGTCACAAAAGCAAAAATTTACATTTTTGAGGTAATCATCGTCGGTTTTATGACCCTAAGAGTGAGTTTTTGTTTAAAAAAAAAGCACATTTATTTTTATTTAATGTGGGCAACAAAATGTGTTATTTTATTATTTTTGTGAACCATAATCACCTTGTTTCGAACACGCTTAATTATTCACAGCCATTGAACTGGATGTGATTTGCATGCTGTGGGTAGGAAAAACAAGCTGAAACATTGTGTGGTTGGGAAATGATCCCCGTTTTGATGTGGCGCTTCATGCATTGCTCTACGTTCACTGCTTTCAATAGATTCATATGTAACGTGCTGGACTTAGATTTGTCAAGTCACCCCCCCCCTGGAAAGTCTGTATTATTGGAAAAAAAGAAGCATGGAAAAAAACCCATTCGGTTTTCTGCAGCTGGAGAGCCCCAAGTTTAATTTCATAACCCACTGAACACTGGGAGTGGGTGACACAACTCACGGCGGCCATTTTTCTTTTTTCGCCCTTGAGGCTGCGATCGGAATTTTTTTTTTAATTCTCAAAAATCCAAAGCTAGTCATTGAATGATATCGTCTTCTCAAAGTCAGCTTCACTTTGAGAGACCGCGATGACAAGAATCTCGCATATCTCGGCGGCCAGTCGAAGGCTCGTATGTCTCGAAGCCCTCTTTGATTGACATCTGGGAACAATGGGCTCCCTACATACAACGGTAAATCTGAACCGTTTGAGAAGAACCATTCATACTATGGCTGAATAAAAGCGCGGAAAGATTTGATCTTGACTTCCCAGCCATTTTATAATGGATAAATTAACTCATTCACTCCCAAAAACGTTTTTAAACGTCTTTTCAGACTTGGTCTAGAATTGGCTGGTACTGAATGAGTTAATTTAAAAGCATCATGTTAAAGTAATTCGTAAGAATAGCGATCATGCTACATGTCTCCCAGAGGGTGATTAGACATTTCAAAAAGAGGACAATTACGCAGATGTATACACAAGCAAAACAGACTCTTAATTTGCGCAATGGTTCAACTAAACTCTTGATAAGCCGATTAAAAACAAAAAAAACGAGCTAAAATAACGCTACGACAGAATCGTTTTTCCTCTCATCAGCCTTTTGCTGCAGGAAGAACCTTGGCCCGGGGCTTTGTTGACATTTTCACGGCCCTTCACTCAGCCGTCCCCACACAGCGGTTCAGCGAAGGACAGCGGCGAAATGAACACGTAACAAACCGCAGATAACAAACTGGAAGGCCTCTGTTCGCAGCGAGCAGGCCGAAATCAAACGTTAGCCCGCCGGACTATGGTTCCGCAGCTTGTGTTGAAAGAAAACTGTAAACATTTCATGTTCCTTTTTTCATCTTTGTTTGTGTGGTATTGAGTATGTTTGAGGAAATTATTCAGTGTGTACACATGCCGGGCCTACAAATACCCGGCAGCCTACTTCCTTCCCCCTTACTTGCATTCCCCCAATTTACCGAGTGAGTGATACAAACAAGGCATGATTAAATAAACTTTTATTGACTCGCAGGCCACCGCACTTGCCTGAATGTTTTTAGGCTCGGAACCATTTGACGTCTCCGAATTGAGACGGCACCCTTCCTATTCCAGGAATTGAAAAAAAAATCACATTCCATAGCCGATCACGTGCTTTATTTATTTTTCTTTATTTATTTTCACTTCAAGACCTCCAATGCAATGCCAGTTTACGATGACAGCGTCCACTCCGTCCGACAAAGATTCTTAATTCCATCAAGCTCATTGATCTGGGGGGGCTGCCAACTTTTGCATTATAATGCCGCGCTGACTGGCAAAACAACAGCAACCCTGCTGCGGCAATGTTTTGACAGACAGTAAATCTAAGCATGAAGTCATGCAAGGTATCGAATGATGTGGAGATGGTATGAATCGATCGGGGGAGCATTACGTGACCTCATTGCGGCTTAATAGTGACATTTACAATGGTTGGATGATCAACGTTGGAGTGACTCAATGGCTCTTTTAAGTTGTTTTTTTTTAAGCTTATTGATATTATTAAGGTCTTTTATGTCCAAATGCGCCGGAGTAATTACGTATTCTTCAAAAGGCAATGGCAGCTCAGCCTTTTGCAGCATTACGCTGTCATTCATTTCCTGGAATCGACTCATTTTCATCCGAAGTGTTTTGGAAGTTTCACCTGAGTGTCTGGAGCCACGTGGTGGCTCATTCTTAATGAACAATCACTCAATAGTTTGAGCTTGAGAAGCTAAGTAACCCATCATGGGGGACAATGAAAGTCTGGTGGAAATTATCATACTGAGGTGATCTGATTTTGAAGGGCCTGACACCTTGCCGAGCATACCGGGAGACTTATTGCCTTTGAGTGTTTGAGTCTGGAACAGATTTGCCAGATTTATATTACTCCCTATGGCAAGTATGGCTTTGGTTTTTGCACGACTTTAGTCAGACTGGAAGTTTGTGTTAGCCATGCTGTTTTTTTTTTGGGGGGGGTGGCTTACACAGTGTTAAGAAGATAAGCCTAGGATAACAAGACACCGACTGAAATTATTAATTGTTAGACTCTTGTGTCAATTAATGTGGATTTGTCTTATCTCGAGCCCCCACCCGACCTGTTAAGAGTCAAAAAAGTTGATCTGTCTGCTCAACCGCAAACTATACAGTAAAAGGCAAATGCTTATTGTGGGAGCAAAGTGGAAAAAGGATCCATCGGCATGTGACGCATGGCGCTCGCACGCTTCCCGGACGTCAACCCTGCAAATGGCGCTTTAATGACGTTCCAGTCACGAGCCCTCAACTGCAGCGCGGGGCCGACGGCTCCGGCCGGCGGCTGGGAAACTTCTGCAAGTGCCCTCGCCCGCGACACCAAAATGCCCAGTTGGACCTCCGCATTCAGGATCTCCAATTTAATACCACCTCAAAGCAAACAAGAAGAAAAAAAAAGCCAGCAAAGCAAGCAAGCCATGTTGCCAAACAACAGATGTTTTTTTCCAACAGTAGTTCCCATACTTGAACCGGTTTCATGAAGCGGTTTGTCCTTGTTTAGTCTGTGACCTCACGACAGCGGTCTGTCCGACCGGCATCAGCATCCATCTTGGCTCTTAGCTGTCTCGGCACGTTGCTTTGGTTGGGCCACACTACAGCTGCTTTAAAGCCTTCGCTCTCTAATTAACCGGACTGTCGAAAAAGAGTCTTTTGAGATCTCTCGATGCTGCTCTTACTCAACACGTTTTGGGACTTACGGTGCAAGCAGACACAATTGACAAGAAGCGACTTCATGTCGTGATCTTGACTGCTCGGTTCGCTGCGGACTGTCTTAACATGTTGGCGTTTCCCATAATTGCAGTTATGGCAGCTATATAATGACGGTGTCTGTTTTTACCAGTTGGAAGAATTATGAGCCCCGCGTATGTTCCTAATGTCCTATTTTTCGACACCAAATTCAGCCGTTCATGGCTTCAATAAAAAAAAAAAAAAAAGTGTCAATGTTCGCTTCGATTGGCACGCCCTCGCCAAAACCCACAACAGATGTTGCACTTTTTTGTTCTTTATTGATTGATTGGCAATTGCCTTCGAGACACACGAATCGTGAGGGGAATCCCTGCCTCTTTAAGTCATTGATCAAAAAAGAAAGGGTGATGATTCAACTACAGTAAATTCCTACCGCGGCTTTCGCTCCGGCTGAGGTTTTCGAATGCCCGCAAAAATCACCAGAGTCACTTAAAAATCCATTAACTTTCGGAGATGCACAAAGGACACTCAACCACATGTTTAAAATGGTATCGGTGCACGTTTTTGAGTCTGCCAGGCCATTTTGGTTGCCAGAATGAGACTGCTACCAGTAAAACACGCGCAAAGGTTCAAAAGTTTTTGGGGAAAAAGGTGGCGTTGAGAATTGGAACATTTGCAGGCTTGTCATGTCACAAGTAGTCATGTTTCAAACTGACTTGTTGAACTCCACCACCACAAATGATGCATAAGAGCACATCAGGCCACTGTGAATAACTTCAAATGGAAAAAAAAAGAAAAAAAAAAGCAATGTGTCTCCCAAACATTGCCCCCCCCCCATCAAAAATATCACATCGTATCATGTGAGTGTTCACAATCAAAATTATGTTTCGCATACCAGGCAAGCCAAGTCATCCAAATACAGTCCACACTTTACACCGGCTTCCAGTTTGCCGTCCAAATGATTTTAGAATTATGCTACTGGTCTATAAATCACTGAATGGTTTCGATCCTGGATACATTAAAAAAAAATGCTAATTGAATATCATCCCAGTAGGACTCATATTATTATACAGCAAAGTGACCGCTTCTTCCTTGACAACAGCGCCGCAATCAATGTTTGTTTACTCTTAAACGAAGTTCAAATGGAGGACTAATTATACTTTTAGTGAAAAGAACGTCGTAGTTAAAAAAAAACAAACAAACAAAACCCCCCACCCCCCCAAAACATCCGCTTGTATCATAATACTAAATGGGGAAATGAAGTGCATGTCGCAGTACTTTATCGGCAGCGTATGTAGTCGAAAGCGCTCTTTTGAGAAGATGACGAATGACAACGCAGCATCAACCTTGGTTTCAAATCTTTTACTTTCATCGCCAGGATCCCTGAAAAATACTGTATTGGCCTGATTATAAGACGGCCCTGATTATAAGACAACCCCCTCTTTGACTCAAGTTTGAAAAAAGACTTTTTGAACACCAAATTAATTTTTATCCAGAAAATAATTACAGTACATCTGAAACAAATGATTATAACTCAAATATATTTGAGAGAAAAAGCATCGTGAAGTTTACACCATAACTTCTCCTCAGCTGCCGGTTAACCTGGCCGATCTTCCAATTTTCTCCAGATTGTCACTACGTTTCTCCATTTTCTGTTATCTCTTCTATTATTTTCTTCTCTTTTCTTTCTTACCGCCATTTTTTATTGTTCTTCTTCGTGCTACCGCTATTTTTATTTTTATTCTTCGTGACAGGGGTTCACTTTGGCCCTGGGAGTCAAGTTCAGCATTCGCTTCAATGATATCTGGCGCCATCTAGCGTCATGAATGGGTATAATATCTAGACCGCGAATATAAGACGACCCCCCGATTGTCCGGTTTAGGCGCGTTTGGCCTCAGCTGCTTTGGTGCGATGATTTACCGTCAAAGGTTGACCCCAGTGTCAGGAAGCGAGTTGGCAGGGGAACAATACAGCGGTGGTGTTGTCCTCTGTTGTGACACCCCCCCCCCACCTCACCCCACCGTTACCGCTGACAACTGTGACCTCACAGGCTTTTATAGGTTGATATACGCGCCTCCTGCTGAGCGTCTCCGAAGAGCACTGGCTCACGTCCTCCCTACGGGTTGTTTGGATTTGAAAAGCCCTGCCAGCACACAGCGAGTGTCAACTCTGCCTTGTACTTCCGCGTTGTAAACATCTGGTTGCCTGGATGCCAGGCCTGTTCCCTTTGTGGCGCACCTATATGAAAGAGTGCATGTTCACGAGAGAATTCTTCTGTTTTGATTTGAGGGAAAATTGGGGGTGAATTATTCAGGGAGAGTGATTACGCAAATCTATTCTGGGAGAATGTTGTGCTCAGCAACCACTTGGGGAGATGAAAGGAAATCTCTGTTTTTGGGGGGGGGGATTGCCTGTAGTTTTATAACTTTTGCGTATTTAGGGGATTGTTGACCATCCATTTTATACAGTGCTCGCCCTCATTTGGGAAAGCCGCAGTGTATCCCAGCTGACTTTGGGTGAGAGGCGGAGTCACCCTCGGCTGGTCACTAGCCAATCACAGAGCAGCTAGACAAACAGCCATCCCCTTCTCACATTCACACCGATGGGCAATTCGGAGTCTTCAATGAACCGTGACGGAAAGAAAATGCGAAATTACGTTGCGTTTGTTTGCCTTTCGTGTAATGTAACACCCGCTTTATATTTGTTCCGCTCCCAGACGAAAATATCTTTTTTGACGTGTCTCTCAGGTCTAATGCCAATCCTGTCGGTATAACATCTGCACTCAGCGCAAAGATCCCAAGTGTTCAAGCCCCCCCATCTGCAACTAACACCCATGATTGACATAATCCCCAAGTGCAAAAAGAGGCAGCCGATTTAGACCGTCTTCACGGCGGTGGTCTGAACACACCCGCACGCACCCGAGGTGCAGCGAGCCAGAGCCTGTGATGCACGAGACGCTGGCGGTCCTTTGAGTGTGTGTGTGTGTGTGTGTGTGTGTGTGTGTTAATTAATACCAAAACTCTGGAGAGAATTCAGAAGGGGAGCTCGTTCCCCTCCAGTTTCCTCTCAACGATCACCAGCATTTTGCTCTGTAATTGTTTACATCTGTCTCATTCCAAAAAAAAAAAAAAAAAAAAAACCCCTCCAAAA
>CAAKHF010005747.1:3856-26172 GCA_901007745.1 Hippocampus kuda
TGACCAGTGGTATCTCTATGTAATTAGTAAGGCGCGGATCCCACAGCTGTACAAAGGATAAATTAGGCCCTCTCCGTTCGCCTCACTTTATATGCTGGATTATAATGGACCTTCCTTTTAATTACAGTAAGTTTTGTTTTGTCTAATGATGCAGTGACAATAAACGCATCCACGGCTATGTACCACGAGTGCCCAATGAACTGAGACCCATTCATCAGTCTGTGCTTTTCTGCTACCTCAGCTCCCCTAATAGAATCTCTCATGTGTGTGACCTTTGACCACTACAGTGAGAGGGCAATTGAGGTACAGATGTGCGTCCCCATTAAAATTTGCTTACAGCCGCTTTTTTTTTAAGCGTTTCTACCACAGTTAATCAAAAGAATGGTTCATACACCGCTTAAACGAGTGCTCATTTTTCATTTTTCGGCCCACAAGGGTATACAGTCTACTAAAGTCATCCATCTAAGATGTTCAGTGTGTCTTTCTTGGCAACAATATTTTTACAGTGGGACCTTAGGCATCATAATCTGGCAATGAGCCTTCTGTTTGTGCAGCGGTTAGCTTCAAATACAGTTATATTGAAACGTGTGGAATCTCAGTGTGTAGCCAGGCTTCCATAATTAATAGATGCAACTGTCCGAATTCAGCGATTCCGTGCTAGATATCATTTTAGATCACCCATTTTGGGTTTTATGGATCTGGCTTTGGAGGTAAGAGAGGCTTAGCAGCGGAGTTAGAGTGTTAGCGTGTACTTTAGCCTAAACATAGCCCATCTCAGCAGCCCCGGTGATCAGTATCGCCTGAAAGATTTTTTTTTTCTTTTTTCAGAATAACGAGCTTCATGCAGCAGTCCGTGCATCTGCTCCGCAGCCAAAGTGCTTTGTATTGGCCGTTACTTTTGTCTGAATGCTTGTATTCTAAACTGCCACATGCTTTCATGCTCATCCGCACTCCGTAAAGCAAAGGAGATACAGACTGAGATGTGAAACCATTTTTTCTTACGCACCAACTGTCAACGCACGTTAAGATTTCTTGTTGAGCATGAACATACTTGATGTTGCTTTTGAGAACTTTGCAGCAGCTTTGACACTTGAAAGTGACGCTGCTTCTTTGCAGCGACGCCTTGAGAGGATCACCCTCAAATCTGCCGTAGTAGAATTCTGACACCAGCATGATGCGTTTGTGCATTACAATGTTATTGGCGAGCAGAGCGTTCCCTTCCACTTTAGCCTGACAACTCTGAAACAATAGATTTAGACATTAAAATCCAGAAAGCATCAATAAAATATTTAAATGAAACATTGATGAACAAACATACAGTCATATGACAATCCAACGTCTCCTGCTGTAGGAATTCTTCGTTACAGTTTGGGCAATTTTTCTTAATGTCACCATTTTCCAATGGTTTGGTCACGTTTGCTTGGCCTAAAGGTACAAAAAAAAGCTACAGTGAGAATAACTACAGTGAGTGACAATGCAAAAGTTAATTACAAAAAAAAAAAACAACAACAACAGAACAACTTCTTGACAACATGAAAGTGCAGCGGAAATTTTGGTATTATTCTGGGGGAGTCGATTAATTGGGTCTTAAAACAAATGCAGCAAAATAGAGTGCACTACTACAGTGCTGTGATATAGTATTTGCCTCCTTCCTGATTTCAAATACTTTTTCCCGGCACTGTACTTTGCCGCAACCAGAAGACGCTCGACTCTCGTTTGTGGCCTGAAGAGAACAACGTGGCATTAGCAACTTGAACTACATCCACACAGACCTTCACTACTGCAAATCCTGTTCAGAGCATTTGGTGCAGATCAAAATTAGGGTTAATCCTTGGTGGAGTTCAGCGCCTAGTGAGTTCCATTATAGTTGTGCAGTGAACCCCCGTTTATTGCAGAGAACAGCCACACAGAGAGACACCAAGTAATTTTTTTTTATGTTTTAATTGAAATTCTAGTTTCATTTACTGTGTTGTGGTGTACAGCACTTTATAACAACAGCAGTTGTTTTTTTAAAGTACTATTTAATTGAAGCTTAATTGCGTTTGCGTTAGGTGGAGGCAGTTCACTAGCTTAAAGCTAACCTAATGTGAAAAGAAAATGACAGGTTAACAGAAATAAGCATTGACAACAGTAATTATAAACCTTCATAGAACTGCTACTTTGGCGCACACAGAGCAGCAACACATGCAAACAATGTACAACAATACTCTGAGGCATACATTCCCTCTGCTCTGTGGGAACAATGACTATTACCGAGCTTACAATAATTGGGGACCTCTGCCTCTTCTACTTGTTTTTATTATGCTGCATCTCTTGGAGTAGATGTTAGTGCTCCCCAGCATGTTCCAGCACAACGCTGTACTACACTACAGGCGCATGACTCTAAATTCAAATGTATACTGTAAAAGGCCTTGACAACAAATTGCTGGGGGGAAAAAACACTTTAGTTAATTGTACTTGGCAATAAAAGTTGTCAACGGTAAAAACTTACAGACATCATCTTTGAATCTTTTTGCAGCAGTGTCTATTTGCTGAGCTGGCAACACCCGCTTCAGGGTCTCTGTGGGGTATACAAAATGAGCATATTGAGTAACACGTGCTCAAATTAGCATGGCGCCTTTCAAGGGCACACCTTTGTTTAAGCTGTTAGCCTGACCAGGCAAGGCAATGGTCTGCAGAGAAGTGGCCTGGCTGACTTGTAGCAGATGGGGTTTGGCTGTATATACAGTAGGGTTCTGCACATTAGCCAACGTCACAACATTGTTTCGGATCTGCTGCACATGAGGCCGATGGACAACACCAGGCACCGCAGCTGTTACTGGTGCGAACCGCTGAATGAGCTGCTGCGGCTGACCGGCTGAAATACACAACATCCCAACTCTTACAAGCGCACTCAAAACCACAATTAAAGACAAACATCAGCTATATTTGTATTTTAAATAACCAACAAAGTGAATGCGGAAATCTGTCGCTTAGTACATTATACAGATTTGAATATAATTGTTGACCATGTGCGTCATTGCGGCGCGAGAAAGACCCATGACAACAATTCGATATGTTCCAGTCACTGGAGGCATGAAGCGAATTTTTGTCACAGTCAAAAATGTAGTTATGTGGAAACATGAGCAATATGATAGACGACACATGACAGTTGAGCGGGGCGTGCTTCCAATGACATAAGCGACTGAACTTTACCTGTTACAAGGGTAAATTTGGTCCCAGGAGGATACTGATTCCCAAGAGTGGCAATGAGGTTGTTGTTGCTGGTTAACTGTTGGGTTACGATTAAACCCTTGGATTAAAACAGATCAATATGTAGAATATTACTTACTCAAGACACATGGAGGGAAAAAAATCTATTAAAGGTTTAAAGTACAATACCTGATCATTGACAATAACAGGCTGCGGAGTCAGTGTTGTGAAACTGGATGAAGAGGTACTGATGGCATTTCCAGCTATTTTCAAAGGTAACATTACAGAAGAGGAGGCTAGGGTAGACGCAGGAGCAGCAGCAGGAGCAGGAGCAGAGTTGGCTACTTGCTTCTCCACATTGGTCTTTGAGGGAGGTGGAGAGATAGGCGGCACCTCTTTTTCATTTTTTGCTGGAAGACACGTTTTTAAAAAACAAATGGACATCTGATATTAGGTGCAATGACCAAAATAATAGCTTCGGACAAATACATTGAGATAACAATTAAGAAATCTCTTCATGGCCAATAAACAGCCAAGCTCCACATATAGTATCACTGTCATGAAAATATATCCAAACAGTAATTCTCATAAAAAGTGTACATACATACTACTCCAACAAATATGGGCTCGTCGTCATCGTCATCATCCTCAATTAACACCTGCTGTGGCGCTGGTTTCTGCCATGGCTCGAGCTCCTCTTCCTCACATTCCATAAAGAGTTCAGACATTTTGGATCTACAATACACACACACAATAAAAGGAAAAAATATTATATATGTATACACATCAACTTTTAAATAAAATCAAACATTTTTTGTGTATCACTTTCCACATATTAAAAATGCAATACTAAGTGCTGTACAGAAATAAACAATAGGGAAAAAAATACTATCAAAAAAAAAAACTGACGAGAATAAGATAAGATAACCTTTAGGGGGGAGGGATTCATGATTAATTCATTAATTAGCATTTTCAAGTAAAAGGCTTCCATTGTTCATCGCAAGCTGCTGCTGAGTAGTACGAACACGAACAATGGCTTTTAGAAAGAAGAAAAGCTAGTTTGAAAAAGTAAAGTTAATGAGAGGCCAAATTCTAAAAACATAACTCGTGACTTGAATTGCCACGAAGAAACAGACAACATGAGCAGAATCACAGTTTTCCATATGAAAGGAAAGGAGCCAGTGAAAAGCAATCAAGAATGATTTGCAATGAAAATTGCCAAAGACACCCAATGTCCATTTCTTTGTTGCAAAAGCAGTGATTTATCAAAGGGTTGGATGTTTTTGAACCCTCGTATGTGGTTGCGCTGACACTTCAAAAAACATTACGCTTCAAGGATTTGGAGGTAAAAAAAAGAATATAAGCCATGTCATTGTTTGGACCTCATGGGTTAAAAGTTGGGGGGGGGGGCGAGTTGGGTTTTATAGTCCTAATTTAATCCATCCATTTTCTAATGTGTTTATCCTCAAAAGGGTCGCGGGCGTGCTGGAGCCTCTCCCAGCTGTCTTCGAGCAGTAGGTGGGGTACACCCTAAATTGGTTGCCACCAATCGCAGGGCACACAGAGACGAACAACCATTCGCACTCACACAGGGAGAATTTAGAGCGTTCCATTGACCTGTAATGCATGTTTTTGGAATGTGGGAGGAAACGGGAGTACCCAGAGAAATCCGGAAGAACATGCAAACTCCACACACCTCTGCACTGTGAGGCCAGCGTGCTATTTAGTCAACCACCGTGTCGCCCCTCCTAATTTAATGACATCTAAAATGACCAGGGTTCCCACTCTTTTCACTTGCTTTTTAGTTATTGACCTTTTAATGACTTTTGAGGGCTAATTTAGCAATTTTTAACAACTTTTTCTCCATTCAGCAGGGGATTCATGGTGGATTTAATGAACAGAAAGCCACATATCACTGAACTGGCGTTCAAATCATTGCTACCAAAGGAAGGGCACATGTTTATTTTTAGGGGCAATCAGCTAACCCTTTATTTGACATACTGTATGTCAAATTGGCCCTAAATGACCTGAAGTGATCACATGATCATCATCGGAACTGATCGGAGACGGCGGGAAAAGCATTGCGGGAACCAGGAAGGCATGTAGCTCGACAGCGGGGTTTGAGGGGAAGGGCGCAAGGCGCATTTTCAGACAAAACTATTAATTGGAAGGGTGGGGGAAATGACATACTCAAATGAACATCACTGTTTAATTTTTCAGGATTTTTATTGATTTTAGAAGCTTTCCCTGAAAATTAGACAATTAAGAACATAATTTTACAACTTCATTTTTTTTTTATGGATTTTAAGGACCCGTGGGAACCCTATCCCTTGTCTGAAGAGCTGCTGTCACAGCTATTGGACACTGCTGACACATTTATGAGCAGGTTTACTGCAAATCATGCATCAACAGTCGAGGTTGGTGAAATAGTTCAGAAAACAAAAACAGTGGCATTATACTGTTGTGGACCCAATAAATAGCCTTTTTATATCAATAGCTAGGTGTGCCGCCATTAAATAACAAGTTGTAGTGACTCCCATGTACATAATTCACCATCAACTGCAAACGTGTGCATGCAATGTTTTCATATGCTTGTCAGAGAGTTCACGATTATTTGGTAACGGGGTAGAAATACTTGCAGGCCCTTTAAGGACCGCCATGTTAGTCTGCTTGTTTCTATGGAAACTGACTTTCGGCGGGTTTCGTGGCGCGAGAGTTTTTCTTTTGGTGTGCTAATAAAAACGACACTCTCTCGGATTGCAATGTGAGAAATTGTCGCTTTCTTCAAGTTCCTACAATTTCCACAAAGTGTTTTTTTTTGTTTGTTTGTTTTTTGCATAGATGCTTCAAATTGGGGCGGCCCGGTGGTCCAGTGGTTAGCGCGTCGACCTCACAGTGCGAACCAATTTCAGCTCCGGCCTCCCTGTGTGGAGTTTGCATGTTCTCCCCGGGCCTGCGTGGGTTTTCTCCGGGTACTCGGGTTTCCTCCCACATTCCAAAAACATGCATGGCAGGCTGAACACTCTAAATTGTCCCTAGGTGTGAGTGTGAGCGTGGATGGTTGTTTGTCGCTGTGTGCCCTGCGATTGGCTGGCAACCGGTTCAGGGTGTCCCCCGCCTACTGCCTGAAGACGGCTGGGATAGGCTGCAGCACCCCCCCCCCCCGCGCGACCCTTATGAGGATTAAGCGGATCAGAAAACGGATGAATGCGATGGATGCTTAAATTGGAAACAAAGAAGGAAAGCAAGATTCTGAGATGTTCCAGTAGACATTTCATAATGACGGTAAAAGGTCATTCCATGCCAAATCACCCAGTGGATTTTGATTTGAATAAAACTAAATGGAACATTTGCATGTTTTGAAATGAAGTCCTTTTAGAGTTGTCCGGTAATGTCCCTTTTGAACGTTGTCAATTAATGGTTTGTAGAGTTAACATATTTGTGAAGAATTTTATTAGACTTATTTTAAACTTAAAACGTGGATGTATTTGTAGATCTGAAAAACGTGAAAATTGCAGATGTACTTGTTTGATTAATTTTGACACAATTCTCTCCCCATGAGGGAGGTTCAAGACAAAAGTGACACTGCAAACAATGATGCCTTATTGCTCTGTGCATTGTGCTTAGTAAATAAATGAACAACTAAATAAATAGATAAATAGCTAGATATACTGTATAGTACCAGCGGACCAGTGATGGGCTACTGTGACTTACAAAGAACAATTAAAACAGAAGAATGCAAACATTTATTTACTTTGCTGTTTTTATCTTCCCAAATATTTTTTTTGAAAAAAGGTCCCTTTTTGAAAAGTAATTTTAAGACTATGGTACTGCAATATTTTTGCTCACGGTTATCATAACGTCAGAATGTAATGTTGGCCCAATGCCCATGCCTACGATTGATTGTATCAAATATGTGTCGTATTGTTCTAAGGCCAAGAATAGGAAAAGACTGATCTAAAACAGCAGAGATTACCACTTGACACTAAACCATTGAGATTACTTGCTCTGACTTTAGTAAACCTCAATTCTGACTTTAAGTTCTCAGTCCGAGACTGTGAAAATCATGAGATGTAAAGCCAGCTTTGGGTATATCAGGAGGCATGACCCGAAACAAATCAGCAGATTGTTTTATGCCACATGGTAGTATGCTGCATATTGTTAACAAACATTATGAAATGGTCTGACTAAGCAAATGCAAACTTAAGTTTTGTCATCGTTTTCTGGTCAAGTCAGTGCAAAGTTTATTGCAAAAATATATATTTAAAAAACGGTTCTAGTCAAAATATCGATTAATCGATGCATCGGACTGCATAATACCATTGCAATATTTATATCAACATCGAATCGAAACACAACCTAAAGAATCGAAATAGAATCACAACCTAAATAACTGAACTTAAATCAAATAATGAGGTTCTAATACCCAACCCGAACGTATTGATTGCTATGCTTTTTGCAATTGTGTGCAATTACTGACTACACACATCAACAACAGCTAAATCATGTGTTCTAGAGGGCGATCTATTAAACAAACTAACTACAACAAAAAAACGGTTGTGAGAAATATTTCGACTTTTGTCATGTAAAATAAATTTAACGTTCTTGTTATATACTCGCACAAAGCTTCCATCCAAGATGGCGGCGGTATTGACGACGTAAGTGGAAAAACCTGTGCGAATGCTTATCCCATTTCTATTCACACTCCAAACAAATTGCTCCAAAAACTAACCCAAATGACCAGCAGTTGCTTGCACATGGGGATCGATATCAAACGTGGGACATTGCTACAAATAAAACAAACGACATACCTCGATGATGTAAACACACATTTTGTATTTCAAGACAACACACGGCATGGGATTTATTTACTTTAAAATACAGTTTGAGTGCACATTTTGTCTAAGGGTGTTAAAAATACAGCAAAGATAACAAACATGTGCACTGGCCAACATCTTAAAATAGTATTAGCGTTCAGTTGTATTGCAGCAAGTAATGCTAACTTACTAGCGCGTTCGTGTTTTTTTTTTTGCAATGCCTTTTTTGGCCAACCACATTTGAAACAAGGGAGGGCATCTTATTCGTGACACTTCAGCGACTTGGGTGCATTAATTCATCTTGCGTTGCTTGGTTCGTCTCTTGCTGCTTGTCGTAGGGCAATAATCTTTTGCTAGCATTAGCTTGTTGTCATTGTCTGAAATATTGAGGTTGGGATAAACTGGATCGCATGGAGGATCTTTTCTGGGAGCTTTTTGCTTACCTGTCTACTAGCCAGGTGTAAGTCTTAATCACCAGCGTCGCAGTGGTAGTTAGATGTGGACGTAGGGTTGTAAATACTGCGCTTCCCCCCCACAACACCAGCGGTGGAAATGGTGCCCAGTCTGAGACAAGCGCGGCGGAAACACTCGTTGAGGATCTGGACCAATCATGGCGATTTCCACTTCAACTGAGTCAAGAACATCAGATGTACGAGCGCCCCCTGAACTAAAAAAGAACCCCTCGAACCACAAATGGAAATCCGTATGAGCTTTTAATTGCTGTCATTTTTTTTGTACCACGACGCTCTTTGTCCTCCCTAGTAAGACAACTTTGGCATACTAGATTGTAGTAACGGTTTTGTCCCATTACTAGTACGTAATTGAACCTTACTAGTGACCTACTCTCTCAATACTTTGTCCAACTATGAGGCATGTGTCACACACTGGTGGCCTCCTGGACCCTACGAGTAGCACAAAATGCCTACTAGTACTTTGTACATCCTCCCTCCATCTCTCTGTACCCTCTGCCCGTCTCAGCACAATGGGGTGCAGAGCCTTCAGCTGCTCTGCCCCCAAACTCTGGAATTCACTCACTTCCACCCAATATTCGCAACATTGATTCTCTTCCCACATTCAAAACCCAGCTCGAAACTCACCTTTTCAGACTGGCTTATTCCACTTAAATTTATCTCTTTTATTTATAATTTTATCTGTGGTTTTATTTATTCTTTATTTGTTTTATTGTTTGCTCGTCTGGAAAGTGTCCTTGAGTGTTGTGAAAGGCGCTTCAAATAAAATGTATTATTATTATTATTATTATTGTAAATTTGCCTCCCTGCAACATGTATTTGTGCTACAACTGTCCTATGCCAACATTGTCCTACTCATGTGCAGCAACTGTCATTCAGTATTTTTTAGTTGGTTCATCCACTCATCCCTTCCGGTGTTAACAAATTAGTCTTTCTTACATGTACAAGACACAAGTGTTTTACACTTTTTTTCAATATTCTACTCGTGCAATTATGAATGAAAACTAGAGACGCTGTGAATAAATGTTCAAATGATATTTGTGACCATCATACCATACCATACCATACCATACCATACCATACCATACCATACCATACCATACCATACCATACCATACCATACCATACCAGGGGTGTGGTGGCAATTGGGACCTCTCTATCTCAAATTCCCGGGCTGAATTTTGAACCCAGTATGTCCTTGGACCTTGCTGTATATTTTTTAAATTAACATCGACCACTTAACGCTGAGGTCAGTGAACCATGCCGTGGAGTGAATAGCAACATGATTAATTGACCCACCCCATCAAAAAGATTTTTAGTTGCCAATAGATGAAAATGAAGCTCAACTTACTTCAAATAGTTTCCTTGGATGCCACAAATTGCCTAAAAGTAATATTTTCATTGCTTTTGCAACACTTGAAAACTGTGTGCTACTAGAACTACGAGGCACATTATAAAATTATGTCTACATCTATTTATCCATAGATGTAGACATAATGGGGGGGGGGGGTTGACTTTGGGCGGAAGGCCAACTATACCCTGAATTGGTCGCCAGTCAGTCGCAGGGCACTGTCTGCATCATGTTTGTCTGCTTGTCTCCCAACCCCTCTTCTTTGCCTTTGCATATCAGGTACTTCAAGTAGGCCAAGTAATGCAGCAATATACTGTATTGTGAAAACATAATGCATGTCATTAATTTCACACATGTATACAATCTTTTTTCCAAATATTTTCAATAGTGTTGTGACAGAACATGAACTGACTAATTTACAGTTGAGATAGTGCTTGTTAATTTCACTAATTGAACATTATGCTGGTCTTTCACAATATAGACTATAACTTGACAAGGTATATCTAATTCCCAAGTACTTACCAGATATGAAGTGAGCAATGCAAAGTAGTGCATTCTTAACTGCCTCCTCAGTCCAATTCTCACGTTGTAAAGCTTGTAACCATAACTTTCGCCGGTTTTTCTGAAAGGGGTGTTTACCAGCAGGTATTCTGTAAAATATTAGATCTTTGTGCGCGCTCTTTCTATTCTGACAACCCAACGCACAGCATGAGGACTGCATTATTCACACGGCTCTGTCAGCGAGAGTATTTGGAGGCAGCAATGCCACTCACTTAGCGTAGCTTCCGTCTCCATAATGCGCGCTCAACCAGATTTACTATCTGCCTACGTCACATGAAAATGATCTATTTGAGTCGTGTTTGAAGAAGTTCGAAAATTGAACTCGGAATTGTTGAAAACGAAATTGTCTTAGGAACATAATTGGTATTTATTGAATATTATTCTTTTTGCAAAAATATTTATGTATAAAATATGTCAAATTATTATCTATAAAGAAGAGCAATTCTGTTCACAATTATTTTGAACCTGCGTAGTGCTCAACAGCTCCATCTAGGACTGGCCCCGAAATGCAGAGACGTCACCGTGCACAAAAGACTGAATAATAAAAATAAGGTAACCTGCACCCGTGGTTAGTATGACTAGCGATGCTAAACTTTCCTTTGTGGCTGATTGATATGAGTTTGTCCAACAGGTGGCAGTCTGGAATTATTAATCCAGTTCAAGGTAGCAGGGCCCCACAGCCAGTTCAAACATTTCTTTAAATAAATTACAATTAAAAGATGAACATGTCTTGCCATTAAAAATATCAGAAAATCTTAATGCTATATTATTAATAACATTTGTCAGTTGTCTCTACCTAATAGAAAACAGGATCATGGTCAAGGTCAAGGTCCCCCAAAATTTGACCCAATTTCATAGTCTAACAATTGTCAAGAAAACGAACTGAAAGTTCAAACAAGCTGTGTTTAATGTAAGATTAAATTTAATGTAACACTTTCTTTTTTCCCGGGTGAAGAATGACATTCACTCACAATGAAAAGGCCTTTTTGGTCTGAGAATATACTGGAACACAGTCAAACAAGAATGTGCAACGTGCATTTTTGGAGGAAATTCAAGAAAAATACACAATCTGGAAAGAAGATATGGACATTGTGCAAAAGATTCAAAGAGGTGTACCGAACATTTGTGAAGCTTTGTGAAGTTGATTATTGAGTATGTATCCGTTTAAATAGGTTGTTGGAATTTTTATTGGGGGAAAAATGATTATTTTTGCTTTAAATTAGGCCTCAATATGACTGGCAAGACAGGGAATGTGTGTGTCACATCAACTGAGCTCTTACTGGTTAGTTAAGTCCTCCTTCAGGGCCATACAGGGGAGAGAGACAGAGGACTACAAGGCACTTACAGAGATGCCACACTGTTTAAAGGCATAACACACACATGTACAAGTGTGTCTGTGTACATCTCAATTACAATTTAAGTGATGAGGGTGATCATGGAGCAAATTTAATTTGTAAGTCAAGGTCCCAGTTGTTAGTTTAATAAGCACATTTGGATGCTATTTGTGACTGGACTGAATGTACTTATTTCCTTTTTATTTTTACAGGTGGTGTTGGGCTGTTTCATTCATGAATACAAAACGACAAAAAAGAAATACCCCAGAGAAAGCATCCAAGGGACCAAAGAGCCCCAAATCTGATTCACTCAACTTTCTGATGTGCTCTTGCACAATCAAGCTTCTAGAAGCTGTCAACTCAACAAATTAAGTTTTATTCCCTTAATCAGTGCATGTAAACATCAACCAAATAATATAAATTAGTCTTAAGACCACATTTTCATTTGTCCCTACACACATTACAGTCATTATTAAGTGTTATTTCTGGATGCAAGCCACTGTGTGCTTTCTGTGTGTGAAGGTTTGAATTGTGCCAAAGATGATACAAGTTTACTCCTTTCCTCTAAGCATAATGGAACCCACGCAGTAAAACATCTGGTAAGGACCAGAGGGACAATTATCGTGTTTGCTTAAAAGGTCACCACATGTTCTTTTATGTGTTGTATGTAGTTAGACACATTTGATTCCTGCTTAAGAATTGAGAACACTTATTTTCTTGCAACCTGATAAGCAAGATGGATTGCTTGCAAACCTGTATTATCTCTAGGCTTTACACCTTGCACCGATTCATTTGCATTTACGATACAGCGGAACTTTCAAAGTCTAAAAGAAAATTGGTTGACGTCCAAGTTGTTCTCATGTCAAAGCAATATTCCCATAGGAGATAATGCCCAAAATGTATGAACTCATTCCAGGCTCGAACTGTCACAGTCATAAAAGCCCCGGAAATGTTAATAACATTTTAACACTGTCAAACAAGTGAGAATTAAAAACTGCATACACCGCCCAAAGATGCTCGATTGCTTTCCTAACCCACTAGTTGGGTTGTTGTGGATTTTGAGCAGATTTGGTTAAGGTGGGGTTGATTATTTTGACTCGGCAAATTGGATTGGAGATTGGCTTTGGGCAGACTCAAGAGCTGAAGCTGGTCGCAAGTTGTATAACTGAAATTTAAGTAATTTAATGTAACCTTGCTAGAAAATTGATGGCGACTGAATTGCTCAGTGGGTAATAAACACTGCTGACGTTGAACGTGTGTTGGGTAAAAAAAATAACCAAATATGGCTTTAAAAGGGATGAAGTAAACTTTTTGGCTTTATCATTTAATGCAAAAAAAAAAAAGTGTCAAATGAATAACTCACAAAAAAGGCCAATAGTGTTGAAAAAAGGGATGTCCGATTTGGGGGTTAAATGAATAAACACCCAAGTTTTTTTTTAAACCTTGTTGGAAACAATTGATGCATGTTTGAGGGATGAGAACAGCATAAATGGTGCAATAAAATGCTTAAAAGTGCTGTTAAATTCTTTGTGGAAGCCAAATTCAATGCAGTCCCTGTGAGCTCATCCATCACTCACCCAACCTTTCTGCACTGTTTCCTAGTTTCATTGGCTTGGGTCATTCAAGGACAACTGTGCTCTCACGACAAAGCAGACATAAGTCCCTACTGAGGAAAAAAAAACCTCACATTATTCAACCATAAAAAGAGGAACAAATAATTTCCTCAATTGAAAAATGGTTGTTCTTTGCTCAACTTGTGTATTCAAAACATCCCAATAGCTTTACTTGAGGAAAGTCTGTTGATCTCAATGTTAACATAGAATGTAAAACACCATGGATGGGCTAGTAAATAGCGTCAGTGTCACAGTGTTACTACCCATTTAAACAAAGGAAGTTTGAACAAATGATGGAGATAGCAATATGTACTCGTGTATATGTTCTTTATCATCTGTGAAGACTGACTAGTATTCATCCATCCATCCATCAATCCATTTTCTAATGTGCTTATCTTCACAAGGGTCACAGGCGTGCTGGAGCTCTTCCCAGCTGTCTTTGGGCAGTAGGCTGTGTACACCCTGAGCCAGCCAATCGCATGGCACTCAGAGACGAACAACCATTGGCGCTCACACTCACACCTAGGGACAATTTACAGTGTTCCATCAACTTGCCTTGTGTCTGTTTGAATTTGCGAGTAAACCGGAGTACTCAGAGAAAACCCATGCAGGCACGGGGAGAACATGCAAACTCCACAAATGGAGGCTAGAGGCGGAATCGAACCCCACACCTCTGCACTGAGAGGCGGACGTGCTAAGCAGTCTTGCACTGTGCCGCACTGACTAGTACAGTATTCATTTTTAAAATTCAGTTTATTTTCGCAAAATACAATATTATAAAATGCTTATAAAAACATCACACATTTTGTGTGTCTGTGTGCGTATGAGTGTGTTTTGGAAGAAATGAATGCTATTTCGATTCATTCCAATGGGGAAATATGGTTTGAAGTCAGTGTCTTGAGTTACAGCGTGGTCACTGAATGAAACTCCTATTTCAAGGCAACCAAAGTTCTACTTTTCCCAGCGTGCTTTTTACATAAGAATCTGTACTTCTACAGATGGGGTGAATTTTTGCAAACCCTGAATAGCACTAATCAGTACAAATGAGAAACCTTCTGCCAAAGCAAACACGAAATTGACTTCACTGCAGTCCTCTGGTCTGGTTTCTCGTCAGCGCGGAGGAAAAAGTAGTCCCAAACAGTTCGTGCCCTGCCTGCGACGTGCGAGAATGACTACTTTGGAGGAAAAAAATGCCTTCGTCTTCTCGAAGCATGTCATTGAATCAATCATTCGCAAGCGTTCTGTTAAAAAGTTTTGCGAAAAGCCCATCTTGCATTTATCTTTGTTCACCTTTCACGCATTGTAATGTGTCCTTAACTCGAATGTGGAATGGCATTCTTTCTTACAAAAAAATGCACATTCCATTGTTATTCAAACGAGGCATAACATAACCAGCACATATATGAGAGGTAGCAAAAGTATTCATTCACCATTTATGTAGAAGTACTTGGTAAAAGACTGGTAAAAGTAAAAATACTGATTCAACTCATGTACATGTTCAAGCAAGAAAGTACAGACTCTGAAATGTACATAAGTACAGCTGTCATTCCAGAATTAGAGGACAATTTAGGTGCCAAAATTAAAAAGGGCCCTTTTCCATGTTTTCAAGCAAAACAGGAGTCTCCCTCTCTCTCTCCCTCTCTCTCTCTCCCTCTCTCTATATATATATAATTTGATTCGTTCCGCTTCATCATCAACCCGTACATTTTTCATAATACATTTTACATGCCAATTTTCTGTTTGTGTTTGTGTCCCAGACATGTTCCAGTACTCGTTTGCCTGAATTCATTTATTACAAAACATATTGAATAAATCGTTTAGACGTTGAAAAATAAAAGCTGCGTTAAAACGAAGTCCATCTCTCCTTTTGTCCATTCTCTACGTAGAGTCATCCATTCGAAAACTACGAACCCCTCAACTCACAGACAGTTAAATTTTACTTGAATCATAATTAAATTTTAAGTCTTAGGCTAAATACACTAACGGTGTTGCAAATCAATGTTGTGCAGTCAGTAGTTTTGTTAGCAGTTATGGTAACTGGACAAGAACGAACTTAGCTATATAATAAACAAACACACCTTTAATGTTAATTGATTTTTTTGATGACATAAGTAACAGGGTTACATTGGTTTGAGTGACACACTCCATTACAGCTAAAAACATTGGGAAAAAAAGAGGAATTATAGGAAAGCGCACAAGGGCCTATACCCAGTCTCGATAATTAGCTTGATGATGTCATCTCTCTTGAGTCATATAGCTCAGTTTTCTCTTCCTCTACATGGCTAAACAAAAGAGGTGAAAAAAGTTCTTTAATAACAAAGAACACAAACAAACGCATACAAAAATCTGACTTAGAAAGTATTTATTCTGTTGGTCATTAACAAGGAGGAAACAAGAGAAAATAAAACATTAAAAATATTATTTGCTGCAGCTTAAAATTTGGGACAACTATTTCCACTGCAGGTTTATATTTCTGTATTTTGATCATGTATTATTTGAAATGTAACCTTTTTTTTACGTTGTCTGTCATCCTACGTGTATGGTTACCAAATTTATGGAGTCTAGCAGGAGTGAAACGTCGTTAGAAAAATAGTCAAGTTAAGAACATACACCTAACACGTAAGCACAGGAGGAAAGTATTTGGACTTCGTTGCTCCCCACCACGAGATTTCACAACGTCGGAGTCGTCCACAAACCGATGCACCCGCCGTTGTTCAAGCGATTCATCTTAAGCGATTACGCCGAGATGAGGCGCGTCCTCGCCCGCTACAAGGAGCAGCATCTCCCGCTGAGAAGGAGCACCGTGTCCCTGTGCGTGGCGGAAGGATACACTAACCCCGATGTCATCTTGGTGCTGAGGCACTCGCAGAGCAAAAATGTCTGCCTAAGGGAAACTCCAAGTGGTACAAATACAGCATATTTCTAACTGCAATTGCCGTTTAAAGGCATATTTGACGCGTAGAGAGGCATACCGCGAGAAGGCGAGTCTTCACCAGATCACCCTAGTCTGGATTTTACTCTAAAAAAAGGTAAGGTATTAAGGGGGAGACTCGGGCGAAATGGACTCGGACCTGTGAAAGAAGTTGAGAGTTGAGGAGGACTGTAATTGCGTTTTGTGGTCTGGTGCTGAGATTTCACGTTGTCGCTCGTCCAATTCTCTTTATGTACATTCGAACAATTGTCAATTTATGTGACACTCGCTGGAGGGACGTGTTTTTTCTGTCTACTTAATGTACAAAAAAGCGCATTGACAGTCTGCTAGCTCGCTCCAAATCCTTATGAAGTCGTGGTGTAATTGCGGCTAGCGATAGCAACTTAGCAATGTCACTTGTAACCTTATAGCCCTTCTTTCTAAAAGCCTGAAATTCAGAACTACAATGTGTGTTAAACTTAGAGCCAGTGTGTCTTTGTAACAACGTGCAGTGTCTGATGACCAGAGGATATGCACGGACGCGATGCTGATGCTGCTGCATGTCTTGCCTTTAATTAGAACGCATTTCAATGTGCATTAAATATCCGTGTATGACTTATAACACACCAATAATCTTGCACATTCAATTTTACGCCCGCGGCGACGATGTGCCTCATTGTGCACCACAACACAGCTATTGAAATACCTTAGACGTCATTCCTCCGCCCAGAAATGTGATGAGTTCTCTCTCCTGCAGTGAATGTAAATACGCAAACATGTTAGTCTTTTGAACAGGTTCTGCAAAGCATTTTTACATTGAAGTGGCTCCAGATAAAATTTGACCCATATCTACTCAAAGCGGATTTCAAATTCACCATTGTGTATTAAATCAAGGAAAATTGTACATGCCATAAATTGGTGTACTGTATTTTTAACGGTACAGTGGTAACAGAGTTAAAGATGGAGCTTGAAACAGTCCCGAGAAGTGTCTGTGTTCCCACCTCATTTGCTCACATTATCGCAGAAAACGTGCACCTGTTGATCTTTGATAGGTCATGGGAGAATCTCAGAACGGTAAAATTGTAAAAGGAATGTTAAATGTACCATAACAGCACGTCTACGATCTCCAAACCAAGATTACATAGCTAATTGAATATAGCCTATGATCGCTAGTTACATCCTAGTGTAATGCAAGTGGTCAAGGACAGACACAGCTGCTTATGCACTTTCAGTAACTTTATTGAGCTGGGTCCGACATCAGTGGTGGCCTGATGGCCCTGGGCCAGCCTGACACTGTCTTAGGGCACTGCGTACCTTACAGACGCTGGTCTGACCCGGCCAGTCGTCATTTTATCAATAATATGAGGAATTCAACACATTCTTGCTTTTTTACATGCAAAAAACCCCCAAAACAAATTAAAGTAATATCTTCAAACAGTAAAAAAAAATCAGATGCTAAAATTAGGATGAAAACTTATACTGTATTATATCATGACTATACCAGGCCGGTACGTTTAAACGGGGCCACCACAACATGGTTCATAGTGCCCCCACAAGGCGGCCACTCTAAAAGGTTTAATGACTTACCTTTTTGAAAAATGGTAAGAAAACAAAAACGTAGTAAGTACAGTCATACACGGGTTTCAGGTGGCCCCAACTCATGCAGTGTCACTCAACACAAACAGCCTAATGGGTTAGCCAGTTAACAGCCAGCCAACTCTACACTTTTGATTCGTTAACGCCCATGTCACAGGTCAAGTCCCACCTTTTAATGCAAATCACAGATGCTACAGTCAAAGATGACGAAAGTGACTCTAAGAAGACAAAAATAATACTTTCCCCTCACATGCACGTTATTGTGTTTTAATCATATGTAATCAATTTATAATATATTTTCATAGTTTGTTGTGGTATGCTTATGGTTTTATTTAGGGCTGGGACAATTAGTTTAAATATATAAAACAAATATATAATTCAGAGACAAAAAGAGGTAAACGTAAAAAACATCCTCAAAGTTTTGCAGGGATAGTTTTTACATACCTAAAAATACTACTGTAGTGCAAATGCTCAGACACATTTGTGTAGAAATAAATTGGTGTAATGACACAATCTAAGAGGAAACAGTCCATGTAAAACAGAAAATAATCCCAAAATTTGGGATAATTTCAAATTGAAAAGAAGGTAAACTGCATTGTTTTTACTCAAAAGTAGGACTGTTATAAACAACAGCATGTATACAATCACAAAGTAACTAAACATCATTTGTGGTCGGCTACCACTGCTACTTAGATGTCCATGGAAAATGAACAGTGTGAAAAGGTTAACAAAATGTCCCAACAGTGATTGGACTTGACTGGAACGTGTTTGTCTGTGTTCCCTCCAGGTCTCAAGTTCGCCAGGATGAATCCTCAGCAGCGGATTGCCGCTCTCGGAACAGACAAAGAATTGAGCGACCTCCTGGATTTCAGTGCGGTAGGAGACACTTTGCAATTTTTTTACCCTGTGGCCGTCTCTCAGAAGTGTTAGCACTTGAAGCATTTTAGCTCATTCATCCACACACATTGACAATTGTGATCCCTGATACTTAGCTGTGCTCCTGAACCGCACCACTTCTAAGTCTAGGGTCTATGTTGATTTCTGTTTCATTTAGTCCACATTCATTTTCACAGATGTTCTCTCCACCTGTCAACGGCGGGAAGAACAGGCCGACAACACTTGGAAGCAGCCAATTTAGTGCATCAGGTAGGAGCGTTGTGCAGCATATGTCTTAAATAATACGGTCCGCTGTCTGTAATTTTATGGCCTCTGTAGAGCACTGGAAAAGCTTGAAATTGATCTTGAAATTGCTTGAATTTCATTTTGCAATGACTGCATCAACTCGGAGTTGAATTGAATCCAATTTCACTCGCATAAACCAGTTTATTTGCTTATCAGAAAAAAAAAAAGTGGGCGGGTGCAGTGTAGGGGAGAGCAGTGAGCGAATGACATGAAAAATGTTGTTGTATTGCGTAGATGGACGGATGTAAATGTTACTTGATATTAATTAAGGGCTAAGTAGATGATCCCACCCCCACTGGGAAAGTGACAGAATCGATGGGAATGGTATGAGTATACATGTATACAGAGTACAGTGGTACCTTGAGATAAAAGCAAAAGGGGCACTTGCGAGAGCAGACTTAAAGTTGTTCATTGCCACTCTTGGTTGAAGTTTCCTGTAAAATTCAGCGTGAGACAAAGGGACTTACACTTGGTGTATTTATAGCAATCACATAGCTTAGCCTTTCAATCTGCTGTCTTGAATGTTTATGTTCAATAGCATTTGTGTTGCAGTGCTATTACCCTTTAAGCAATGGATTGAATGCAAACAGTGAAGCAACACATGTAGACAGACAATTTAACAGTGCTCCCAGTCATACATACATAGAAAGTTATCCTCTGGGAAGAACTACTATTATTAGTGGTCTCTGTCTGTCTTACGCTGCCTCCAGGTGGCCAACACTGGCACGCTAAAAAAGTGGCACAATAGCCATTCAGTTGATGCAATGTGCCCCAAAAATGTTTTAAATGTAATTAATTATGCATTACTGTATGTTTTGATGATCAACAATATTATGCAGTCTTATTATGCATTACATTTTTGTTTGTTTGTTTGTTTTTTGGGGGGAAGGTCAGAACCGATTACAGACATTTCCATTCATGTAAGTGCACAAAATCAAATTACTACTCAGGTTTATAGTGTTTACGTCGGCCTGCACAACAAATCATGAATTCCCCCTAAATTACAGCCCTTCTGATCTTGGAGCACCTTGACTGACAAACAAGCTAGTGCATGGTTTGTTTTGAATACACAGAGGTCAGATTTCGCTTCCTGGCTGTGAATGCGACAGGACATTCAACCAAAGCGCCATCTATTGTGTAACGCCAGTAGAGAAAGTCAACAAAACAAGCATTATGTTTTTCTGAGAGCATGTTTTGTGTGCGCCCACAAAGCCTTGTTGTCCTTAGTTATCTGGGAAATGAAAGGCACACATCGAGGGGAACTGAACAAAAAGACAAAGGTGGGAGAGCAGAGCTGTCATCCATGAAGTGAAGTGAGAGATGTTTTTTTTTTTTTTGGAAACACCTTGTCTGTCCTCAGGAAAGCAAAAGACAACTGTCCTTCCTGATGAAATTCAAACAGAAATCCTTAATTCTAATTTTATGCTGAGAGCCAGACTGGAAACAACTCACTGATTCAGATGAGACCAACGTATTCCCTCTCAAGCAGCATCGAAAAGGAGCCGTATTCCTTGATTACAGTTAGCCTGCTAACACGTGGCTCTCTTTGACCAGTCTGAGCCCTTGGCTGCTTCCATGCACAACATGCCTGAGGTGAATTGTGCAACAACAGATGAGCTACAAGCGATGTGAATGTTGTGTGTGCAAGTGTGTGTGTTAGAGAGAGTGAGAGAGAGGGGGAGAGAAGGGGAGGGAGAGAACGAGAGAGAGAGAGAGATAGAGAGAGAGAGAGAGAAACAGAGAGAGAGAGAGAGATTTGCTTTGCCCTCCCCCTCCCCTGTACCACATAACGGGCTCAAAGAGAATTCTGCCTTCCGAAGTCAGAAGAGCACGAATTTATCATTAATGAATATCTTAATCTTTTTGATCGTTCAAAATATGACTTCCCAAGAGCAAATATGCCATGTAAGTAGGATGTTGCTGGGATAAATGTTAAATTGTGCCTTGAGATACGAGTTGAATTCGGTCTGCGCTTACACTAAAAAAAAAAAATTCTCCGATATGTTGGCATAGATACTTGAAAGTAAAAACACGAGTGACAACACCTCGTTAGCTGATTCCAAATGCTCAGCAAAATTGACTTTGCAATCCAGATGCTTGTGGAGGCTCTCAGTCGTACAGGAAAGTTCCATCGAAGAAAGGGTTCCGTCAGTCGTCATCTGTACCTATGGGTAAAAAACAAAAAACAAAAAGGACGTTTCGCTTCTCTCACAGAAGCTTCGTCAGCGGTAGACAACTCTGAAGTCTCCGTGAAGACTCCGGGAAATTGTTCTGCGCTAAAAGGCTGAGCGTGGCCTATTTGAGGACTGGTTGGGGATGGTTAGTCACGCCCCTAGGTGAAGAGGCCCATTGATATCTAAATTCCCTATCGTTGGGTCTTGATTAGGCCTATTGTTTGGGCTAGGGCTGAATAGCTACTTTCAGTTAGGCTGATCAGCATGTCTATGTCCCTTGGTGGTCAACAAGTTATTGTAAATAGGAGACAGGTTAAATCTGATACCTCCTTCACGGTTCAGAGAGGGTGAAAATTTTTTGACAAAAATCGCTTCCTTTACTCCCCTTTCAAACCATCTCTTTTCTGTTCCTAGAATTTTTACTTGTTCATCTTCAATTGTGTGGTTTGTTTCTTTTAAGTGTGCGTAAACTGCACTTTTGTTATCATTGTTTTTCCATTTGTGTTGATAAAGTCTTTTCTTGAGTGTTTGGTTTCTCCGATGTATTACATCGGAACATTACATCAACACAGAACAAAAAGTTCACTGTACCATTCTACTGGCATGAGAAATTGATTTTCATGTGGGTAGTGGTAGGCTTTGTCACTTGTTATGACTCGAGTATGGCATACATGATGCGCGGAGAATTCAGTTGGGGTGACGGCATAAGAGAGTCATCCCTGACCACTGTGGCCTGAAAAATGACGATTTAGCATCCCGTATGCACTCATTGGACACACCGTTAGGAACACTTATGCAACAGCATTAGCAAACGTATACTATCAAATTAATAACAAAATATCTAATAACACCGCACAATAGGGTAAATATTAGTTAACAAATACGACACAGTCAACAGCATATTTTTCGCCATGATGTTGGATATCCAGAGGCTGAGCTGCTCTGTATTTGTTTACGGAGTAGCATAAGGTACCGTATTTTCACGACCATTCGGCGCGCCGTATTGTTGGGCGCAGTCTCAGTAACGGGTGCTATTTCTGTGTTTGACACATACACAAAATGCACTGTATTATTGGGCGCAGCCAGGCATGGTAAAACATACGCCAGCTTAAACA
>CAAKHF010005751.1:1865-12541 GCA_901007745.1 Hippocampus kuda
CCGGAAGCATTATTATAGTCTTCACGTCAGACAAGATTTAAGGGAACGCAAGACAAAACTCTACAGAGGTTAAAAGGAAAGAAAATGTGACTCCAGGTGACCTTTCCTTTTTCAAATTCACTATAATCATGAGGCCACAAGTGAGCGCATCATTTTATGTGCACAGTGATTCATTATTCAGGTTTAATGTCACTGTGTGTTTCCATTCACTGAGAGCAATGAGCGTGCAGGCTGAATGCTCTGACCCAAGATCCCACAGGCGGAGCTGCAACTTTTTCCTTTTCAACAACTTTGCCGACAATTTAATTTCCCGGCGGAACTCCCCTTAACAATCCAAATTCCCATATCGCATGATGAAGTGGATCCAAGTGACACAATATCCTTCTTTTTGACTTTGTGCAATCATAGCTTTTTAAAGAGCATTATTTGAACCTGATCTGCCTCATCAGGCCGTCCATTCGAAGACCGACAGTTGCAAACACGACAACTAAAGTGGAAGAAGCTTTTTGCACAGCAGGGTGGCACGTCAAGATGCTACTGTGCAACCTCTTAACCACTTCTCTCACCGGAAACACAGACCCGGCACTGTTTCGCATAGATTATTCAGGAGTTTGTGGGAATCTACGGAAACAAAGTTGCTGATTGGAGGCTAAACTTTCCGCAGTTATAAGGGATGTGTCGTGCTGTCGAAATCTTGTGACCCAGGTTTGAGAGGCCCTCTAAAAATATGAGACAACTGGAACAAGCTGTCAGCTGTGAAGGAATATCAAGCACACTTTCATGTAGTTTCCAGGTGTTTGTTTAGACTTTCAGAAGAATTTATACAGCCTCGCTAAACATAGAAATCAATGCATCTGCGACATATTTATTGATGTCAAATCATGTTTATTTCTCAGCTTTAAGGCATCATCATTGGTAATTGTCAGACAATGAACACATTTGTTTTTGACGCTTTCTGAGCTGAATTTGACAGGGACAAGTTAGTGAATGTAAGTTGTGTTAGACTCCAGTGTGCTTTTGTTTACTTTTACTTGTTCATATAAAATGTATTTAGTTCTAGAAACACTGGAGCAGGGTCTTCAGAGGTATCACAACAGTGCTCAGCAAGCAGGCTAGTATCGAGAAGACCTTGCATTGTTCCGGCCGATGCACGCCGTGTGGGTTTGTGTGGGTCATCAACGATATGGGTAAGTGAGCATATTTTTGGACTGTATATTTCATAAGAGAGGTTGCCTTCACGTTTCCGCTTGCCAAAATCTCAAAACGTCCATACATTCACTGACAGAGGTCAAACGGATATCACAGGGCAGGATATAGTTATCTTAAATGATGTAGTCTATAAGGTGTTATTATTAATCAATACCGTTGCTACTCACAAAGTATTGTTTGACATTGGAGATGCCACTATATGTTTTGCAGCAATATTTGAACCTCTGACTCCAAGGCAAGTCCTTATAAATACAGTCATTGGCAACTCTGTCTGGTTACTTGTATTTGATTGGAGGAAATTAAAAAAAACAATTAACGTGAGTTTTTTGTACAATTGGCATTTGATGGAAGAAAAAAAACATCAAACATATAGGAGATAATAAGTATAAACTCAAACAACAAAATAGCTCGAGTAAAGGAGGATCGCCATTGTGCTCCATAGGACACAACAATCTTCCAAACAAAATGTACATATCAGCACTAAGGTGTTGTACGTCTCATGAATCTTTGATTCAGAGAGAAAACTAATATTTTATTTTGAAAGTAATGAGTATAATATCACTAACCTTGACCACGTCTTCATCTGTGGTGCGACACTCCACTGCTTCAGAGACATCAATAACGGAAGCGTCTTTTCCGATGGTTACCACCTTCACAGGAACAGCAACAGTCTTTCCGGTCAGGACTGCTGTGTTTAAAATCTCAGTATTCTATGGAAGGAAACCAAATCATAATCAGCACAGTAAGAGGAACACATTTGTCGAATCTGGAATCAAACAGTATCAGGAAGTGAGAATCATTAAGAACATGCTTGTTGCTTGTTAATTAACCAACCACGAATGGTAAATGGGCTTTCCACTGTTACTTCATTGACCTACTGATGACCCAGCATCAGGAGCAACTGTGTGGGTTCAGTATCCTGCTCAAGGACGATTCGACATGGTCCATGGCCAGGGATCGACCACTCTACCGCTGAGCCATGCCACCCTCCAATCAATCTTCTGGATTGTTTTGATCTGAGACGTTATGCTAAGGTACATGAGTAGTTTATGCATACCATGGTCATCATTTAAGACAGGGGTGTCCAAAGTCGGTCCTCAAGGGCCGCTGTCCTGCCTGTTTTCGAGCTCTCCCAGGAGCAACACACCTGATTCAAATCATCAGGATGGTTCTAATGCTGCTTCAGAGCTGGCTGATGAGCTGATCATCCGAATAAGGTGTGTTGCAGGCGGGAGCGCTGGAAAACAGGCAGGACAGTGGCCCTCCAGGCCTGGAGCTGGACATGTCTGATTTAAGACAATAGTTATTCATGATACTAAGACAGGTTGGTGGTTGAAAGTAATATACCAAAGAGGAACATGGTAACAAAGAAAAAAAGTGGGAATTGTAACACAAATTTGACGACAGTTCATTGTATAATTTATTTTTACACTTAAATGATGATTGTGATAATGTGCTATTTGACTTTAAAACCTGAACAAATTAAAGCTCAAACAGCTTTCTTGAACAATGGTTGAATTGTGAGACGTCACAGACCCTCGAATACCGTACCACTTTGAAATGTATTCGTGTTTACCTTGAGCAAAATAATGTATCAAGAGAGCCATATTTTCCCAGATCGTCAAGAAGGACTTATTTTTAGTTGACTGTGGAAAAAAAAAAATATTTTTTCCCCTTCAAGGGGTTTGGTGAAAGAAAAGAAAATGCAGTAAACAGCAATACTCATTTTGCAATAAAATGGGATTCCAGCATTTATATGCTAACTTGCAGTAGTGCCTATGATATTCTTCGAGAGTACATCGGCATGGTTATACATAATTGCCTGGTAAAGAACTTCAAGGAGGCATCTGTGCCAGTTTGAGAATTCAAAGTGCGTGCCACTTCTGCCATGTACTGTAGCCTCTTTTCTCCCAGGCTTTCTGAGTAATCATTCTGCTTCCAGGCAGACTAATACCCTGAAGCATCCATCTTCTATAAGACCCAGGGGCATCACAGTGTCTTTGTCTTGTCCCTGCGGCTAGCTTGCTGTCGCAAAGCTGGACTTGTTAAGTGCTGCAAATCTCAAAATCACAACTGGCAACACAGAGAATTTTGAATTTCACAAACAAATACTCCAAAGCAGATCACGCAAATAAGGAGAGAATGTTGAGCCTATCAGTTTTAATTGGGGGTTCTTTAGTGCACAAATGGCAGCTTAAGTTTTGTCAACGCTATCAGTACGGCTTCATCTCTCTGAACACAAGTCTTAACCTTTAATCACACATGCCCATATTCACACACTGGGGTTGTCACAGAAGATAATGAGGGCCCATTAAGATATGTTTGTGGTAACATTTGCTCCCTGCAGTCACCCGCTGAACACCTATTCAGTCTCTGAGAAATTACTCTTCAATTAGGTGGCTTGCTGTATCATTCTCAGAAGCACGGTAATGTCTGACATTGAAGAATGCTGCCAAAAGACAACCAGGCAAAAGTCTCTTATGGAGTAATGTTTTCAAGATGCTCTTAAATTCGCACAATAGCGACCACGGACCAGCCTCTCAGAGCCAGAGATTATCATTAATTGAGGCAACAGATATAACAGCCAACACGCAGAGACTGTCATTACACAAAAACTGCATGAAAGTCTGAATAGGACATGGAAGGAGGTACTGTATACCATTCCTTCCACGCTCCCGAGGGTCAATTTTCCTTTAAACGGAGGGTTTGTCTAAATTAATTCTGTCTGCAAGGATTTCCAGAGGCTAGTTTAATGTAAATGATTCGGTAAATGGTTGAGAAGCCGAGGCTAATGTTAGATTACTGAGTCTGAAGATGACCCAGCAGACTGAGAGCAAGCTGAGAGAAGGGCACTTAATAAGCCTCAGTGGGATCTCACAGTGATGCATCAATGGGCCACACGCTAAGACATGGGCAGCACAATTAACTGCAAAAATGGGGACTAATGACGCGATTGGCGGGGTTTCTCAGTCAGTGATTTCTGACTGAATATGCAATAACACTGACGCCTGTGAAGGTAGACACACCATAATGACCATTTTACTGCCAGACTATAGTTCAAGGTTGCACAGTTGAGGTATGTTTCACAATAATAGATTATGGTTTACATTTCTATTGCGTCGCAAAACACATCACTGTCCTAATCTACTGCGTTCTTCTACATTGAGTTTTGTGTGAGCCAATCTCAGTCCCTTTATTGCATGGAGATTATGATTCTCTGTGTGTCAAACTTCACCACTGGACGCTGCTCTACGACTAGATGTAGTGAAAATACTTTTCACGTAGCTTCCTTGTTTGTGCTGCTCTTCCTGGCAAATTCACCTCACAGTATTGGAGAGATGTCTTTGTGTGAAGTGCCTGTCTGCTTCATCAAGGATCTCTTTTTTAGCATTCAGCACAATGCGGTTGCTGGTAATGTGTTCTGGGCCGTAATTTCTGCCGTGTCTCGGCTGGATCTGAAAATAAGTGAGATTTATGGTGTCAGTCTGAGTGACATGGGCAGCATGAGAAATAGCAACATCGCCCATTCTGGTGTCGTGATTAGCTTCTCCTCCTTGTCCGTAGTAATGCAGTGGCACTCTGACCGGGCCATCCTGGTTGCATCTGCTGTAAATGAGCAAACACAGTGGAGCCAGAACTTAGTTGAGAGCTTGTGCTCGACTTATGACCTCACAGACAGGCATGCTGAATTCTATCACAGATTCGAAGAGCTGCAGGTTAGCAGGCGACATATTTCATACATTTCACTTCCCCTCATTTTGTTTACAATTCACATGTGTGAATTATATTGTGATAAGCTATCTTGTTCCTGACTCGTTGTATTGACAAGTCACACAGCCCCCCAGTGATGCAGGTGTATTCAGTCAATAGTTTTTGCATGATAACATTTGCTTGAAAGTCAATGTATTGCTTCTAATAGAAGAAATCAAAAACGAGAAAATGTCATTGTACCTTTTTATATGTATTGTATACACACACACACACACACACACACACACACACACACACACACGCACCCCCCCCCACACACACACACACACACACACACACACACACACACACACACACACACACACACACGTGTATATATATGTATGTATATATAGTATATATATATATATATATATATATATATATATATGTATATATGTATATATGTATATATATATATATATGTATATATGTATGTGTGCGTGTGTGTGTCTCCATCCATCCGGTTTATCCTCGCAAGGGCCGTTGTAGCCCATGCCAGCTGCCTTCGGGCAGTAGGCAGGGGACACCCTGACAAACAACCATCCGCGCTCACATTCACACCTAGGGACAATTGTGGGTGTTCAATCAGTCTACCATGCATGTTTCTGGAGTGTGGGAGGAAACTGGAGTACCCAGAGAAAACCCGTGCAGGCCCGTGGGCTTTATATATATATATATGTATATATTAGTTGCCTATATCTAAATATAGGCAACCACTCAATGTGTTTTTGTAATTACTGTTAGCAATGGGAATATCAATTTCATGATCTCGCTTTATTTATATTCTTATGAGTATCAATTTGGTATCCACTATGCGCAAAAAGTATCAATATTAAGGGTTTGTTCAGAAATGCGCTCAAAGCATGGTCCGCTCCACTCCGACCATTCGGAAAACTTAAGACCATTGTTGGAATGCGCCATTGGGTTCTTCAAAATGCCGCACTCTAGGAGTGCCCGGTTTTTATGGCTGCTTTGACTGGGGACATGGAGCGTCAGACTGTCGAGCAGGAAAAGATTGAAGCTAAAAAAGCAAAATGTGAGGGTTGTGTGCTGACTAGATAATGGGATAATATACATCTGTGAGCAAGGGGGTCACAGCTGTACCATAAATCGTTATCCATACTTCACAACCCTTGATGACATTTTTACATTTTTCAAGTCTTTCACGAACAAAGGCAATAAAATAAGATATGATGGACGACTAACATGAAATGAATGAAATATTCTCAATTCTGATCAACAGTCCCATCCCTTGATGATGAATTATAAAAGACGGGAGCAAAAGGACAGTGAAATGGGAATAGAGGAGAGCTGCTTATGAGCTTTAGACATTAAACACAAATCAGACAATGTCCCAAAGCTACCAAGATGACCTTTCATCAGCGTTTCTCTTCATGCACAATGCCAAATCTCTACTTCCTTATTCCAGGGGGTTCTTAATTGGTCAGAAATAAGACACATGGAAGAGAGTGGGAATAAAGAACACGGAAGCCCCTTGCAGAGTGATACATCACTGCATGACAGCACAAGGATGATAAGGATGGTTGAGAATAAGCCAACACGTCGCTTTTTAATGATTCTCCCTCTTTGTTCGACAGTAGTCTCAGTTCTTCCAATCGGCACTCCTCCAAGGCGAAACAGTTTTCAGCTCTTCCTCTCTTGCTATCCCTTTTTCCGTCCAGCTCAAAGGATCTATGTAAGTAGCTGCAGTCAGTGCATGGCACATAAAGAGACCAGGCGGCCTTATATATATCGAAAAAATTGCTTAACCTGCTATTGATTAGCACACAGTGCCCTGTCTCATTACTGCTGGCCAAGGTAAAGAGAAGATGAACTTGCCCAGATAGTGGACTGTTGCAGAAGGTGCCACCTGAAAGAGAGCTAATGAGGGATCAAGATGATCATCACATGAACAGGAAAAACTGGCAGCTCTAAATTAGCAGGTGTGTCAAGTTCCAGTATGGTGAATGTCTCAAGCAATAAAGAGACATCGTGGAAAAGGTTGCTTAATTTTCTGTCAAAGTTCACAGTAAAGGTGAACCACATTATTTTGGGAAGAGGAGTGGGATGGTGTGTAAAACATATAAGTTCAGTCATAGAAAAGTTTTGCGTCCAACTGTTCAAATGAGTTTTGCTTTCATTTTATTATCAATGTGGGTTCCACCATCCATTCATCCATTTTCAACACCGCCTATCCTGAACAGGGTCATGGGGAGTTGCTGGAGCCTATCCCAGCTGACTTTGGGAAGTAGTCAGACTACAACCTGAACTGGTCGCCAGTCAGTCACAGGTTACATATAGAGACAAACAAACATGCACACCCACATTCACACTGTCACTGAGTGGGAACCGATCCCACACTGCCCGCTCACAAGTCAGGCGAGTGTACGACTGCACCATCAGCGACAGGTTCTACCTTGAATTTAAATAATTCTTAAAATATTGAACTGCAAATTGCGGCCTCACCGAAATAAACTGGTGTTGCGCCCGGTCACTGGGTAGTGCAGGGGGAGGGAACTCCGGTTCCTCGAGAACCGTATCCTGCCTGTTTTAGATCTCTCTCTACTTCAACACACCTGATTCAAATGATCGGCTCATCAACAAGCTCTGAAGAGACCTGAAGCGATCCTGAACAATTGAATCAGGTATGTTGGAGTTGGGAGGGATCGAAAAAAGGTAGGATGAGATTCTTGAGGAACCGGAGTTCCCTACCCCTGGGGTAGTGTGCACCCCTCACAGTCAGAGGTGTCTGGTTTGGATATCTGCTCATTTACCATCCATCAATCCATTAGTTTTCCAATCCGCTTTGTCCTCACAAGGGTCGCGGGGGGTGCTGGAGCCTAGCCCAGCTTTCTTCGGCAGTGGGCGGCGGACACCCTGAACCGGTTGCCAGCCAATCGCAGGCTCATTTACCTCATTACCTCAGGCTCATTTAAAATCTGAAAGGAATGTCTCTCATTCAGAATCAGAGAACTACTCAGAACGCACATTTGTTATTTGGGATGAATCAGTTTAGTGAAATGAATTTGAAGGTTTTCATTTTTTTGACCTTTATAAGCGGTGAATCCAAAAGTAAAAAGCTTGCAGCAAAGGAGAAAATGCATTGTGAGTACATTCTCGGTCTTACTGGAGCATTAGTATTACCGGTACTTGAATTCATCCAATTTTGCTTCCGCATCAAAATAAAAGTTGTATCTAGAATGTTCCCTGCATGAATAAGTTGTCTGTTATTGAATATAGACATTTCGTGGATGCTATTGACGGTTCAGTCAGACCAAACTGCTCTCCAATGTCAATGAGTTTTGAGGGGACATGATTTATGAGTAAACTTTGCAGAGAAGCATCTTAGTGACACTTTGCTGACATGAAAAATGCCCTTGAAATTATTAATTCTGCTCTATTTTGTAGTCTGTGTACATTGTATAGGGTCATGATGTTGTCCTATTTTCATGCAGTGTTTAATAACTAACTGCATTTTTGTATTTTCATCCTCAAATGTAAACCGACGGTGAATACGCAGCATAAAAATGCATGACCAGAGTCAGTGTCTTCAGAATATAATTTGTAGTATTGATTGCGGGGTGGTGCTAAGGCAGTAGGAAGCCACTCTCTTGATCCCAGTGGCCAAGAATTGCATCTCATGCTGTGAAAATGAGCTTGTGAATAAAACATGGGTCCACTTGGGCAAGGAGTACATTGTAAGTTTATAGGACATATCCCCTGCAATTCTCCTGACTTCCATACCTGTAATACACACGGATCAAAGTGTCAAGGGGCAGGAGTGGAAGACCCTTGTGAATGTCAACAACGAGCGGGGCTTATCTGAGGCGGAATCAAGGTCAGGCACCAGTCTCATGAGTGAGAGCGCTGCGGGGGCTCGGGGGAGGGAGCTGCCTGGAGCTTTGACTGATGTTGGCAATGGCACAGCGATGCCTCAGTGATGATCCGGCTGTTTTGCCCGTTGAGGGCCTGGGCCCAGAGGACGGAAACCAACCATTCTCACACCATTCTGCTCATTTTCAGCCCCGCAAATTTTTTTGCTTGGTCGATCGAAAATTAGTTCGTCACTAACAGCCAACAATGCTAGTGGGTTACGACCTCCTGATCTCTGGTCGGATTTTCTTCACCCGGCTCTGATCGAGATTTATAGTGCCAGCTGAGCTTGACTTATCTGTCCTCTGGACACAGACCTCTCAGAGCGGGCACAAAGGTCAGCTTCACTTTGGAGTCCATTACCACCAAGAAATAGGCCCAGTCTTCCCAGAGCTCTGTGGGCCAGGGTATAAGTCAGAGTGAAGAGAGGCAATTTTTTTTCTGAACAACAGCATTCACTTCATACTACATGCTTTTTGTCCTACCGTCCAAACATTTCTCAAAAAGGTGAAACAGAACTAAAACTCGACTAAATTGGCATATATCATAATTTGCAAAGCATTACTAAAAAGGCTTACCCAAGGGTACACATCTGAGCCTTTTTCTGTCAACTGCTGTAATGCAAACATGTAATTTTGCACCCGTCAATCGTGCAATCAAATGCCAAACAGGGTTTACATGGATGTCTTTTAAAACATCAATCCATAGACTTTTTGCACGAAAATAAAAAACAGGCTGGCGCCTGTGCACGACTGAGTGACAGTACAAATACACATTATTTACAGTCCACTGTTTTATGTTGAATAAATTGGGTGTAAACACGGCAGACTTCCCTACCCTCTTTCCCAATTACTATGCTGTTCCAGTCTCAGGCAACAATGACAAATAACAAGAAGATAAAATGTGGAGGTTGAATGTTTAAGGCAATATGAACATGGGTCGCATGGGATCATGTTCAAGTGTGTGCTTTTATTCCATTGTGCCTGCATATAGCCTAATACTTCATCATCACGCTCTCACCTTGACTGTTTGAATGCTGATGAGTAGCAGGCTTGAAGTTTATCCATCAGACTCTTATTGTTAAAAACTGTGACTCAAACAATTCTCGAAATGTTCTTTTTCATCCCTCTAAGACAGCATGCGTGTGACACTAATGGACTGTAAAGAAGATAAGACTGACAGGTAAGGTGTGCAGCTTAAAAAAAAAAAAGCCATCATTATTGTTTTATATGGGACACGTCTTCTGGATTACCATATAAATGCTTGTTTGTATATCTGGCTGTTTTTGACAAATAGCTTTTATGAGTTCACTCTCCTGTGTAGACAAGATGTGCAATGCAGAGTGAATAGAATGGAAGAATAAAATGAGACATTCATCGGCGGGTGTTGATGGATGACTTTACTGTGAGAATGCAGTAGTGGCCGCCACAGTCATGATATATTGTTCAAGGATGCATTGAAAGCCGCACGTGAACACCAACAGCATACATTGGCTCGTCCTCATCTCCATGCATGCGCAGCATGAGCAAGAGCACAGTTTGGTGCCTGGACTCCAAGAGGAAGACGGATGTGTCCAGATATGATTTATGCCCTGTCCCCCTGCTCCCTCTCTATCATCACACTTCCACAGCATGGGTAATGATGAGGGCAGGCTGGACAAGAGTGTGTTACTCTACAATGGCAAAAGATAATGGACCAGCCTCCGACTGTGCAGAGGAATCCGCTCAGACATCCAATTACTGCCTTTAAGATTCATCTCTAGATGACCTAAAAAAACAGAGCTCCTTCAAGTGTAATGGAATGCAGCAACACATGGGGACAAAAGGTGACCCGTGGGTGGG